>JACEGR010000901.1:0-205938 GCA_014170235.1 Listronotus bonariensis | reverse complement strand
ATTTAATAAAATTAGTAGATTTTACTTGTTATTTAGGTAAAAGTGCCAAATAGGGTTTTCTGCTTTTATCGTGATTTTTAGTCTAATATGTCATCTTTTACTTAAGTATTTGCTAGATATCACAATTGATTGCGTGCTAAGGTATGTACATACACTAAACTGCTTTACACACTCCGCTCTCTATTATCGAATCCGTTGGTATGACAAAAAATGCTTAGAATAAAATTTGTAAAGAATTTAAAGTTCTACAACTTTTATATAAATATAAATGCAATTTAAAGTAAAGGAAACGAGATATTCGCAAAAACTGATTTTTTTAACATTTGTCCTGTCATATTTCGAGTTCCTTACACGATATCATAAGGGATTTTTAGGAGAGTATTTTTTGTACCAAAATAAAGGTATGTACAGATATTCAGCTTATTCCGGGAGATTCTGAGGTAAAAATTTAAGTTAATTAGGTTATAGCGCATAACGCCCTAAATTACTAGAGTAAGATAGAAAATGAAAAAGGAAAGATAGGTACAAAATAAAAAATAAAGGAAATACTAAAATCTTTCCACTTGCTACTGTGGCGCCACCTTATTTTGCTTCCTTCCGATGAACACTTTTATAAAAGATCGTACTCCTTCCCTCTACCCTCCATAATGTAAAGGACAAAATAAAAACATATTAAAAATAACACATAGATATATTGGTAAATGTAAAATTCTATGTTGATATACAATTTCATTATAAAAAAACTTGTATCAATAGAAATGCTTCAAATATTTTAACTGAAGCAAAGTCGAAACAAAAATTTTTATTCATTTAAATAAAACAGAAATATTCCAGTACAAATTAAAGTTATGATGATTCGCACCCATGAACTACTTGTGATACAGTATGGGTAAAAAAGATTTAGAAAAATCGACTGTGTACCTAGGAATATTAAGCATTGCTAGCATTAAGTTTTACATTGAATAGGATAGATATACTGTAGAATACCCCTATGAAAAACTGTCTAAGACTTTTCAGAAGTCCTATTTTTTCTAAAAAGAAAAAAGCCTTAATATTTGTGAATAATTGTGACTAACTTAGTTCCAAATTATATTTTTTTTCTCAGGGAAAATAAGACTTCTAAAAAGTCTTAGAATTTTTCTCACAAGAGTAGCCTAAAATAATGTTCTAAGACAACTCTAAGGTATTATGGTTTCATTAAAAATTATCAGTCTCTATATTATTATATTACAGATGAAAACAAATTCGATAAGTTCAGATAATTTTCCTAATGAAATTCTATCTACAACTATGCAATATTTATTTCCTAAATCTATTTAAAAATACATTGGTTAAAATGATTCTTAGTATGATACCCATTTTTTCTACTTTCTATCTACATATTAGGTAAAATATGTAGCTTCAATGGTGATGGTTTAAGATTATCTAGGTTAAGTTATTTAAGATTAAGATGGATAAAGCTTTACTTTAGAAAAAAACCAATATGGGACCCAGAGAGAAAATTTGGCCAGCAGATCACCCTTTTTTTCACCTTAATCAAAAAACTGAAAAAAATCACATTTTGACGGGTTTCTTTGAACTTTTTAATGACTGAAAGATAAAAGAGCAGATACGTTTTTTAGGGGACGTAAAAGCCAAATTTTAAACACAAATTCACTTTTGCATATGTACCGGGTATTATAAATTTACACCCTCAATTTTATCGTACAAAATAAATAATTATATTAGTTTGTTGGGTTAAATATCTAGTTTCTGAATCAATAATTCGATTTTAATATCTCTTAAAATGTACAGGATAGGACAAAAAGTATGTTTTTTAAATGGAACACCCTGTATATTATATTACTAAAGCCTCGTGTATACGGTGATAGTACTATCGTGAAAGTGCTCTCATGATAGTCGTATTATGAAATTGAGGTGTCTACGCGTATAAAAACTATCACGATAGTAACCAATAAGAAAATGGCTGAATCAGAGTTAGTTGCTGCGGTAGCTGCTGTTGTTGAAATGTTAAAATAATAAAAAGAAAACGCAGAAAAATCAAAAAGCCAAAAAGATATGGGTAAGAAAATGGATGATGAATGGACAGAAGAAATACACTTGCTGCTTCAGCAACACTTTTAAAGAAACTTGCTGTAGAAGATCTCAAAAACTTTTTTAACTTTTTACGCATGAATTTTGATTTTCCAAAAAACATAATTATTTTTAGGTTAGCAGTAGGATACAAAAGAATAATACTGTTATGCGAATGCCTCTATCAGCAAAGTTAAAACATCAAATTCGGACTCCCGTTCCAGTTCCCACAGACTTCTTTATTTTAGCCACTTCTTGATTATATGTATGTACAATTTATGCTTCTAATTTTCTGACCTTAACTTATCTTTATTGTAAAAGGTCTAGCAGTGGGATCACGACCCTCGATTCTCGATTCGATTTACAATTTTCATCGAATCGAGGAATATTGCCCGACTTTCGATAATTCGTCTCTATTTGATTAAAAATACTCGATCATGCATGCAAATCAGCATTGTTATGATCGAGTATTTTTGATCGAATAGAGACGAATCATCAAAGGTCCGGGCTCAATATTCCCCGATTTCGATCGAAAATTGTAAATCGAATCGAGAATCGAGGGTCGTGATCCCACAGCTGATAAGGGCAGCAGAATTTCTTCAGCATGGTCCCGCTTCGCTCTGTTTTTAAAAACGGAAGAGCTTATATCCATAAACATGGAAACCTTTCATATTCTTCCAAAAATATGTTATGTCAATTGCCTACGGCTCATTCTAACTTTCTTTGCAGTTTCTACAATTATTTGTGAGATTTATTTTAAAACACGTACCACGTGCAATTTGTAAACAAACAACAACCACTTTTATCATGAAAGTTACGCCGAACTATCTAGGCAAGCGAGAAAGTGCGAAAGTACTATCGCGACAGCATGATAGCTACTATTAGGTTATTAACATGGTGATAGTTCATGTGACAGTCACTATCATGATAGCAACTATCGCGAAAACTATCATCGTGAAAACGAGGCTTAATAAAAAGATCTTTAAAAAAATACATTACCTTTATTAGTTTTGGAAATTTGGTCATCCCAATCTAAAGAATAAGTGTAAATTTTAATTATATAGGTAGGTTATATTATGGAAATAATTGCCCAATAATTTTATGTATGTCCATATTTCCAAAATCATTAAAGATAGATCGATAAAATATGGTATTTGTGTAACGCTCTTTAAATTATCTTTTAAATGGTGATTTAATATACAGGGTGTTTCATTTTTAAAAAAAATCGTACTTTTTTTGTCTGTACCCTGTATATTTTAAGAGATAATAAAAATCTGATAACTAATTCGGAAGCAACAAAGTTAGCTCAACAAACTGGTATTTTTTAGTTATTTTGTACGATAAAAAATGTTAAGGAGGGGGTGTAAATAAATAACGACACCCGGCATCCAAAAATAAAGTTGAAGGAAGCTTCAGATATGCCTTTTAAAGTATTTTTTATAATAAGCCAGCCCTCCCTATATGGATTTGCTCTAAATAATCTTAAATAACATAAAATATTTGGCTTTTTTTCTTTATTAAAAACTTTTTTATTTGCATTTCTTTTGGTAATAAAGTTATTTAACATTTGCAAAACTTTATTAACAATGATTTAAAAAGAAAAATTAAAGATAAACATACCTTAATGACAGTATATAAATAAATTGTTGTAACCAGAGTGGCTTTCCAGTGACGCAAATAGAGCGCTTCCGAGTAGCTCAGGAGCATTTCGTTCTATACTTTATGGCGTTCCAGTGACGGAAAGTGTTATGCACCTGAGCTACTCCGTTTTTCTTTCCCTTGCCCCTCATGCACCAACCCCACTTTTGGTTCTTGTGCTTCAAACGTGTTTTTATGATTAAGGATGGGTTTTTTAAAATTATTTATTTAAAATTGAATTAGATATTAAAGAAATTATTATTATAAAGCCAAGAAAGGTTAAAAACAACGAAATTTTAAAATTTCATAAAGTATCTCTCTTTCCTTGTCTCAGGATGCGTTCCAGTGACTAACTTTTTAGAGCAGTTCAAGAGCTTCAAGCCCTGGAGCGTGACGCACAAAATTTTTCGTCACTGGAAAGCTACCCAGGTCTAAATATAATGAAAAACATATTTTTCACATTTACCATTCAAAATACACAGGGTTTAAAACAATCTTATAAAAACGCATCACAATGTATCGGTTCCTTTATAAACCTACTAGCCTAGACCCTGTATATTGCGAAAAACTTACTCTAAAAACAAACTTAAATATTTAAATTAATATTATACAAAAATATTTACAAATATATGTACAAAAACAAATAGGTACTTAATTTCATATTTCAAATCTAAGGAAAAAAATACCAAAAGAGGAAAAACAGTATATTGTGTCCCTTGGAGCTCTTTATATACCGGGTGGTGCGGGTCTCCAAGCGGAAGATAGGAAATCCCATGTAAATTTTAAGGGGTTTAATTATTGGCTCCCCTGTACAGGGTGTCCCATTTGGTTGCCCCTTATGGGAAACTTGGAAACCATAAGAGATATTAAAAATCCGATACCCCATCCTCGAGCTCTTTTTGGAGAAAACATTTATGGTAAAAACAGATCATCGCTATCGCGAAGCGTTTCAGGGATACAGGGTGATTCTCGATTTTTTCACTTTTGAAAAGGCCCTGTAGCTTTGTTGTTATTACAGATACGAGAAAACTAATTGCACATTAGTACAGACACTTTTTCCCTTCTGTCTGTATTTTAAATTGTTTTATATTTTTGTTTTAAAGGAATCTGTCATCCCTTAGCTCAGGAGACATTTCCGTAGAAAAAAATAAAAATTACCTAATTAATTTTTTGTTTTTTTTTTTACGGAAATGTCTCCTGAGTTGAGGGATGGCAGTATTGTTTTTAAAGAAAATATAAAACAATTTAAAGCAGATAGGAAGTCTGCAATGCGTCTTTAAAATCATAATTTTTCCAATATTTGACGTAAAAAATTTATTAAACCACCTACTATGATATATTATTTTAATCAGAAAAAAACAAGCAATTTAATTACCTTATCATTTATAGGGTGTCCCTAATAAAAAAACATGTTTGGGTCATATGTCAAAAATGACAGCTCAAAAAAATTTTTGGCTACGCCACTGGATTCTACGGAAAAAGTGTCTTTATAATGTGCAATTAGTTTTCTCAGTATCTGTAATAACAACAAAGCTACAGGGCCTTTTCAAAAAGTGAAAAATCGAGAATCACCCTGTATCTCTGAAACGCTTCGCGATAGCGATGATCTGTTTTTACCATAAATGTTTTCTCCAAAAAAGAGCTCGAGGATGGGGTATCAGATTTTAATATCTCTTATGGTTTCCAAGTTTCCCATAAGGGACAACCAAAATGGGACACCCTGTACATTTACAAAAAAATTTAGTAATTTGCAGAATTATTACATTTAATGGAATACCTTTAAGATTAGCTTGTTAAAAATTCTCTTGTTGAAACTTGGCACAAAGGGTTTGTCAGATTGGTCTTTCTCGAAAAGTTATCTTGGCTCATGTTTTCTCAAAATGTACAGGGAAAGCCAATAAACAAACCCCTAAAATTTGCATGGAATTTCCACTCGGCGACGCGACACACCGCCGATATAGATACTTTTTTTTCGCTGAAATCCCACAGCAAAACCAGAGTAAGCCTGCAAACATTTAGCCGAGCAGATCGCGTTCGGCATTATGTTGCTCATACAGGGCGATGTAAAAATCGATCACGAAACCTAAAGGTGCGATCTCCGCTTGACAAAATAAGGGTAGAGCTTTACGTAACCTTTAGAGCGCTTACAAAACCGTCAAAAGTTCAATTTTTATTTGTTTTTTTTTCGCCATGTATGCAGCTTATTTTTTAAACCAATCCAGTTGATATTTGGCAAAACACAAAATCGTGAACTTTGTGCAGTTCTAAGGCTTTTAAGACAAGAGTACTTGCTTTTAAATACCATAGAAGGCACTTTACCCAACACTTAAAAATTTATTTACTTCATAACTTTTATTTTGACAGATAATCGTAAGCTGAGTGCCATTTTATAGATAATTAAAAACCTAAAAAATAAGGGTATTCTTTAGTAAAGTCGATAAACCTCACCGTTTAGGCACCAATAGACATCAAAGTTTTCATTAATTTCAATCAAATTACCTACATACCTACAGGGGTCCAGTAACTCAACCTGACAAAAGCCGAACCAAACGATTCTACAACAACAGAAAATAGGAAAAAACTGTATGTAAACATATGTCCTCAAACGTCTTGAGTTTTTAACTACGGGAGTGTTAAAAATTCAAAATAAAAAGTTTTTTTTTTTAATATTTAACACCCATAGTTCAAAAACAGAGACTTTGAGGGACATATGTTTATATGAAGTTTTCTCTTTGCCCCCACTGTATCGTTTGGTCAATTGTCTCGGTAAAGTCATAGATAAACTACATTTAGATCCGCAGTGGCATTTTTTCGGATTTTTACGACCGCGCGCAGTGGGTGGACGAACATGTGCACTTAAAGCCGTGGCAAAATCAAATACCGGCACCCCGTACCTTCGTCCGCGGTCTGACCGTAACAGCTCATTAGCTACCATACTTCGAACAGAAAAGCAGGGACGCAGTCAACAAATTCCTTCCTATAATGCGAATAGTTTGTTTGGTCAGTGTGCGTTTACTCTCAACTGGCTTGCGTACAAACCGGTTTTTCGCCCATGAAATGTAACTTTGGTTTCGCGCAGGTTATAAAATTGGTAATCCATTGAGATCAGTGGGTAAAGTAGGTAATTTGACTGAAATTGATGAAAACTTTGATGTCCATTGGTGCCTAAACGGTGAGGTTTATCGACTTTAATAAAGAGTACCTTATTTTTTAAGTTTTTGATTGTCTATAAAATGGTGCCCAGCTTTTGCGATATCTGTCAAAATAAAAAAGTTATGATGTAAATAAATTTTAAGTTTAGGTAAAGTGCCCACTGGCAGTATTTAAAAAAGTACTTAAAATTTTAAAATCTGCCAAGCTCGATTTGTGTAGCCAAATATCAACTGGATTGGTTAAAAAATAAATGCAATATGGCGAAAAAACCAATATAAAATTGAACTTTGTGGCGGCTTGTAACTCGAGCACGAGATGACATTTTGAACAAAAAGTTACTTTAAGCTCTACCCTTATTTTGTCAAGTAAGAATCACACCTACCTTAAGTTTCTGGCCGATCGATTTTTTGAGATCACCCTGTTATATAAAAAAATATTTTTTTTGAAAATCCAACCTACCTACTGAAACTCTGTTGAAATGAAGAGTTAAATAGCATAGAGGTAGCTTTCCCAAAAGAAGTGAGTTTTGTTTTTAATTTAATCGCAAAACCTCCTACCCGAATATTATGACAATACACCTTATTATCAAAATTATTATAAAAAAAAAACTAAAACTAGATTGAAAAACACTCTGTATCTCCAAAATCATTCACTTCACAATTCGTGGTAGCATTTTTCTACGCAGAGACAACCTGTATAACTAGTCTGTACACTTATTTTTGAAATCCTACCAACGATTATGATGGCTTGTCCAAACGGTACGATTGGCGAAAAATAAGCTATAGCACCTACCTAAGTCTTTTTAATATACAGAGAAAAATAAAGTATTAGTTTACCTCTCCAAGACTAGAAACAAAAAATTTGGCTATGCTAACTTACACGTATAATTTTATAAAAAAAAATAAATTTTTAATTATCTTTATTTGTTACTTTTTTTTTTGCCTTTTTTAGAGTGGCTACATTTTAAAACGTAAAAAACGCCTTTGAGAAAGCCACAGTCTTCTGAAAAAATAGAAATGAAAACCTGACAGAATCCCGAATTTATTTTTTTAATTTCTTATTTATTTTGCTATTGGCTGGTACACTAAGGCTGGCAAAAAGCCGGAAAAAACAAAACCGGTTATAACCGGTTTAGTGGTATTATAAAAAAAAGCCCGGTTCGGTTTAAGGCCAGGTTAACCGATTATTTAAAAACCGGTATTAAAAACCGGTATTAGAAACCGGGTTTAAAACCGGTATTAAAAACCGATTTTTAAAACCCGAAAAACCGAGGCTCGGTTTTCAACACCGATACACGCGAAATCGGTTTTAAGAAGGACCGAAGCCGAAAAAAAAACAGTCTTTAAAATAATACCATTAAAGAGTTTGCCGCCTTTATTCCAAACAATTCTTACTAGAAACATTTTCTTCTGAAATGCGCCGTTTTCTGGTTATTTGCCTGTCTATGGTTAAATGAACCGACCCTGTTATAATCTGTCAGCAACCAATATCCCGATTTTACACAAAATGAGCCGGTTTTTCTTTTTGAGATCATAAACCGCAATCAACCAACCGCACTTCGATTTTGGTCACGATTATCCAAAAAACCGGTATTCGAAAACCGATTATTAGAAAAACCTGGTGTTTGAAAGCCTGCTTCTACTTCAAAACCGGTGTAAAGCCTGATATTTCGAAACCAGTTTAGCCGGTATTCGAAAACCAGGTTTTTCAGATACCAGTTAACCGGTTTTTCGGTTTTTGGCCAAAACCGCGGTTAACCAGAACCGGTTAGCCAAAAACCGGTTTCGGATTTGCCAGCCTAGTTGGATACGCGTGGTTAACAAATAAAAATATAAGAATAGTGTTAGTAGAACATCTTAAAAATTAAAATTTAAGAAAACAACTAGTTTTTAGCAAAAAATGTCTCCTTTTTAAGCGTAAAAGATACATTAATAAACTATTTATTTATTTATTTTTTGGCATTTTAAATGTTTTATCACACTCATTTAAAATTGTTTACATTAAAAATACGAAATATCATTAAAATAATAGTTCCAGGTAAACATCAATGTTATCAGAGGTTTTAAAACACCTATTTTGGATTTGTTTGTGGAAATGACACTCATGACCAGTTTATAGCAAGTTTAGTTTAGGTGAACTCAACTGGTGGTTGAACCGGCCCATTTTAAATATATTGGTGTCAGCAGAGTTTCTTTATGAGAAGGGGTTTAGACATAAGCAAGACCGGGGATAGCTTTTGTCAGGGACGTGAGGGTGTGAGAATTACGATTTCGGTTGGCAGTTCTGTTCAAAGTTGGTAGCATGATCAGCTGATGACAGAGTCGTGCCTTGTCGAAGCTTTGTCTGGTAAAAACTGTGGAAATTTGCCATTTTCATTTTGGTTGTATGTTTTGCAAGGATTTCCAGTTGTTAATGTTTTTGGTTAGTTTAGAGACTTCACATATTATTGGTTCGGACTCGTTTTATTTTAGAGATTTTGATAGTGTTTAGTCGAATAGTTTTTAGTCATTCGTGTTTTTATATACATATGATACTGATGAGTGTTCGCTAATTAATGGTACACAGAAAAACCACAGATTTCTTATGCGAAAATATCCATTTAGGATTTAAACAAACATACCTATATCCAAAAATTAATGATAAGGAAGATACGGAGTGGTAAAGGAATATAAATATTTTTTATTCATGCATTTCGATAATTTCTGATATGTTCTAAACATTTTAATAAAACTCGGTATCCAGGAGTTTTTAGCTATCAACTATTTATATCTGAGCAGTTGTAATTATAGCTAATACGTTGTTATTGAAGGTACATACTTTCGGGTGTACTGAACAACTAAAACGTGAATACCTTAAAAACGGTTGTCAAGACCGATTCTTACTAAGTATACCTTTTTTGTGCAGAAAGCATAGAGAAACTTACTAGTTAACATACATACAGAGTAGTAACAAAAAATTGGGTAGTTTTAGAGAATTTTAAATAGTGTACCCATCGCCCTCTAGTCTACACACAAAAATTAATATTCGATCTGAAAAGCTAATGTTTAAAAACCCCGAGATACCGTTTTATTAAGATATTTAAAAAGGGGGAACAATTATCGAAATAAATTTACTTTTTCTTTTTACTATGACACCCCCGTATCTTCCTTGTTATAAACTTTTGGATGTTAGGTATGTTTGGTTAAATCTTAATATTTTGGCATAAGGAATCTGTGGTTTTTCTGTGTACCATTCATTAGCGGACACCTTGTATACAAAGTTTTTAAAATGGTTTTTGACTTACGGAACCATGGAAAATGTTTTGCTCTGCCAGGTACCTCATCGTCCTGTCGTCGATTTGATAATTTTTAATTTTCAATATTTAAACCACATTTATGTTTTTGTTTTAGGTTATGCCTATTAAAATAATCCAATAAATTTTGTTTACAACATACAGTTCTTTTTGTTTTCTCCTTAATTCTACGCCACTGATCTGCCTAAAATCAAACATGGCCGAAAATGGCCCGACTTGACGTCACAGCCGCGCTAGCCAATATGGCAAATGTCGTGACCTTATCTCATCAATCGACTTTGGGTGTCAGTTTTGGCATTTACTTGACAGTAATCTATTTTAAATGGGCAGGTTCAACCACCAGTTGAGTTCAACTGATTCTAAGCTGAACTCGAAAATGTAAAACTGGGCATTAATGGTTTTTCCTTGATCGTGTGTATTTTCTGATTTTGACAAGCTTCAGGTGTACTTTTACATGATTTTAGTACAAAAAGGTGCTCATGCGCAGAACCCCTTGCAAAACAGGTGGTTTAAAAACCCTTGACGAAAAATTTTTTTAAACATTATAAAAATAGACTTCCATTTGAGAAATCTGTATCCCTATACTAAGATTTTGATTGTTTACATTTGTTGCACATTTTTTATTGGCAAATAGAAATGATAATTAGACCCTATAAACATTCGTAATTGTTTTTTAAGCACATCATTCTGGATAAAAATTAAATATTTGGCGTTGTTAAAAAATGTTTTAAAAGATAATTTTACCACGGAAAATAAGGAAAATTGCTTCCATAAATATGTAAATGTGTTTTTAAAATGGTTATACAATATTATGGTTACAATTAACACTGAAATCTTTGACCAACAAACCGAACTTAAATTTCACGATAAATTAAAATTACTTTATAAAATAAAAACATACAATTCAATGCACAGTTCTTGAAAATCAAATATACCGTATCAGCTAAGTCAAAAGGCTGACAAGGCCATGCGTGGAAAAGAGACGATCTAACGCGTGTAGAATACCAACAGGTAGAGATTAAATAATTCCGGCATGTAAACAAAATAACCCACTGCACAGTGCGTCGATACGTGGAAAATAATGCCAAATTAATATTTTCATAACAACTACTTGAATCTACCGGTATGGAAACAGAACGACCGACCAGAGTTGGGTCGTATTCGAATACTCAGTATTCTGAATACATTTTGCCGGTATTCGAATACATTTGTGTGGATTGAAGATATGTTCTGTAGTTCGGCAGATTTATTTAATGGATGGTATTTATTGGGTACACGCCAAAATAAAATTAAAAGTACTAAAAACAAAAAAAATTAAACAAGTAAAAAGATAATTAAAAATCGACGTTTCGGTGGCAAATCTGCCACCGTTGTCAAGATAAATGGAATAAAAATAATAAAAATAAAAATTTACTATTATTTAGGTTTTAAAATTTAAAATTTTATGTTTTTTAGGATATTCTGAAAACTTTGACATTAAATGTCAAAACATGTTTGTTTGGTTATAGTGTCATAGTGACATAGATAACTGGTTGTTGGTGTATTGATTGTTTATTTTACAAAAAAGGTGAATAGTTAGTTAATTTTTAGTCTTCCTGAAGATACTTCAGTATCAAGCAAAGGCAACCAAGTGTTATTTAAATTAAGTAAAATTGATGCTACACAATTATCTTTATTTAATAATATATACGCACTTTCTTTAATTTCGTGTTTTTTAGAACAAGTTTCCTTTGCTAAAATGCTCGAAGCATCCCAGTGTATCTATGATTGTTATCAAATGCGTGTTGGCAGATTTTTGATTTATGAAATTCTGTGTTTTTAATATATGATCTGTGTTCTTTTATGCGTTTGGCTAATGGTCTACAAGTTTCACCTATATAAAACTTATTGCATTCGCAAGGTATTTTATAAATGACATTTTTGTATTTTCATTTAAGTTGTATGGTTTTGTTTTTGTTAATTGAGATCTAATTGTGTTTTGTGTTTTAAAGATTGTGCGAATATGAAATTTATGCCCTATTCGTTGAATTTTATTTGATAGTCCGGGAATGTATGGTAAAAATAAATTTGTAATAGGTCTATTTTGATTTTTGTCTTATAACTAGAGTTTCAAATTCAAGGAAACAATTATTTATAAAATCAAGAGGATAATTATTTTAGTACTTTTAATTTTATTTTGGCGTGTACCCAAATAAATACCATCCATTACATTTGTGTGTTTGGTATTCTGTATTCGAATACGTGAAGTATTCGACGAATACTTTTTGAGTATTCGAATACCGGCGTTCCGAGTATTCGAATACCGGAATGTGTAAGCATTATTGGAATACCAAAATTTGTCACGAGTAGAATACCAAAAGGGAACAAAAAGTAAAGAAAAATGAAGTCAGGAACTTTTTTTTGCTCTTCAAATTTTTAATCATAGGTTTTTTTCTTGTCTAGTATTCGAATCTTTTTTTCAGTATGGTTCCGGGGTGTTCGTGAATACCGAGTATTCAAATACTTTTTCTGCCAAGTATTCCAATATTCGGTATTCGAATGCTTTTTCTTTCCGGTATTCGTATTCGTATTCGAATACCGATTTTCAGTATTCGACCCAACTCTGCGGCCGACCATAGGGAATGCATGCAGTTAATCCTTTCCACTTAACCACTATGTACTCTCCTACAATTCACCTCTGCAACGAACGAGCCGATTGTCGCCAAACGATATCAGTGGGTTGCCGGCGCACCGCTTCCACCTTTTGTCGGACGGCGACAAGGCTCGAGCACACCCCAAGATCGTTTGACTAGGTAAGGTTGCCTCGTAAGCCTTGCAACATGACGGACCATACGTCACATATGTATTTTGCTCATTATTTAATGAAGTTTTTAACAGTGTAGTTTGTGTTTTTTGTCAATTATAAAGAAATACTTTTAAATACTGTTAATTCCAGTTGTTACCGTAACTTCTTTATTTCCTATTAATAAATTATTTAACAATGATTATTCTAGCTGATTTTTATATCGCGCTCTTTCGCCCTCATAGCATTATCCGTCTAGACATCCTTGTTTGCTATGTTGGCGCCAATAAGGAACCAGCAGTGCGGTACATATGTGACGTAATGAGGCAACCTTACCTAGTTAAACGATCTTGAGCACACCCCACCTCGAATATTGCCACTGCTTTAACATACCGTGTAGTTTCCTATGGTCGAGCGGGTCGTTTCTATATCTGTATATTAATGTGGTAAATGTATAAAATTATTACAGTATTGTTTTCTGTATTAGCAGAGCATTGAAGCCTACTCAATTATTAATAACAGGACTATTTTAGTGCAATAGGACTGATACGATTTTTGTCCCGAAATCCCTATCTCTTAACGTACTGTGCATCAGTCCCGATTTGTTGTTGCTTATTTTATCTTACCATTTATAGGGTCCTATTTTAAGCCTCGTTCTTAGAGTTACGAAGTCGCTAGCGACACGGCCCTAGACGAGTGTTACCACAAGCAGCATGAGTAGCGCCATCTATCGAGTCAAATTGTCAGCTGCATCGGGACTCCGTGTACTGTAGCATTCTACAAATCGACTTTATTCTACCTCACTCGCACTCTGTGTTCAAGAAAACACGCTTGAAGTCGATCAAAGTGGTCGCCAATAAGCGAGGTCTCCGAACATGTCGAATTCTAGCAAAATTTTTAAAAATTCGTACATAAACCTAAAATAAATTTAGGTGTTCGTTAGTTTGCTATGATTTAATTATTTATTTGGTTGTTTTTGTGTTTTCAAAATGCAAAAATTTATTTTATTGTTTTTTACAATAATGGAAAAATATAAGTTTAGTTCTAGCCATGTGTTTGCTGTCCAATCAATATGACCTTGATTTTTGCAAAGATTCACAATTGAATAAAGCTAATTTGTTATTGAATTTTTGGTTTAGATAAATTGATCACATATTTTTGCTTTACCAATTTAAATTATTCACAGTAGAGAACATTGATAGCTATTTTTTGAAAAAAAGGTTTAATTAATCTTCAAAAACAATTAATTTTATCAAAGGAGGGAGTATTCGATAGACATAATAACTGCTAATGTCATAGTGCAAAATTGACTCCAAGAGTGAGTAAAAAGAATAAAATTAAATAAAAATCGATTAAAAACCTGACCTTTTTTTGTTCCGTGTTAAAAACAATAATTAAAAACTCAATTGCTCAATAATGATATTTCGTAAATCTAATTCGCAATAGCTGTATGTGTGTCCTTTTTTATCTTGCACAGTTAAACAGAGAAGTATCAGTACACATATAGACATTTTACGAACATTTTCGATGTTTAGTCTATTATGACACAGAGTACCAAAAAGTGCAATTATCCACTTCTCGAGTAGAAATCTACGATAGAAAGCAAGGTGTAGAATTCTATAGAGCACAGAGTCCCGCTGCTGATATTTAATAAAATCTCATAATACAACGAATACAAAAGGTAGGATCAACAGAAATTTCAAATTAGTTCCCTCTATGTCTGACGTAGCAGTATGAGTTTTATCGGCGCAATATTTAAATTTAAGCCCTAAGAAAACCTGAAATGTTTGTGAATTTTGGTTATTTTTTAAATATGAGCACGAGTTTAGATAAATAGGTTTTAATACTGCTAAGAATCTAAGAATATAATATTTAATGTTAACTAGTTTAATATGTTATTATATTAAACTTATGAAATAAACCACTGTATAAAGCAACTAAATAGTATATTATATACCTAGGGGTGAGTTATTATTTACCGAGCATTATTATATCCTGAGGCGCCTAGCGCCGAGGGATATAATGTGCGAGGTAAATAACAGCTTTCTCAACCGAGGTATATATAGAATTTTTTCACTGCTAACATTGATATATTAACAATTTATTTTGGCATTAGTAATTTCCTAACAATTTGTTGAAAATATAGGAATATCAAGTAGAGTGAAGCGTGTTTCTAATCAGATTGACTATATTTATGTAAAACTTACTTTGGCATGTGTCAAATTTTAATATGAATCTGGGAAACATCTCATTGCATTTTAAATATATTTCAATGTTCCACTTCTCTCATCGCTTTCGTATGTTTAGATCGGAGAAATTCTCAATTGTCCATTACAGTGAGAAAAAAAATTCGATTATACGATAACCCAAGTCAGCCATGCATTGTTGCATGTCAAATTGAAACGTTTCAGTTTTCATGTTAACTATCCGACGTCGATGATAAGCGCGCAAAATCTATTTTGGGCCATGAAATTGTTTGCCGGCGTTTCCATGACAACCAAATCAACAACAATGATTATTATTGCTGTCAGATTATAGAATTGTTCTCATTATTTACCTAGGTGTTTTTTATTATCATTATTGCTGGACTCTTTGTTTGACCTCCGGACAGTGCGGACGTGCGTAGAGGACTACAAAGTTCCTCCCGGAGTGGCGGCTAGAGGTGTCGTACGAACGTTTTTTACCTTTGGGGATCAAGGAAAGATTCACGCTAAATTGACGGCATATTTCTTCTGGATCTAAGCGCTGTGAGCGAAGATTCCTATAAGCTGATGGTATCCTGTTTGGTGGTGAACACGAGGTATTTCTCAAATGGCGGGAAATAGATGGGCGTGCCATGGGAACTGTCAGTAGTGAAAGTGAAGGTTATATGTAACACCAGTAGCAGATCTTGGTTTGACAGCCGACAATTTATGCATTGCATCGATTGTTGAATTGTTTGTTTTCTTTTTGGAATTTCTGAGAGCTACGAGCTCGATTATCCAGATTTTTCACCGACGAAGCCCTGGAAAGCGTAGTCCCGATGGGGAGAGTGGTGGATTGGACCTGAAGGGACCAAAACCAAGAAAAAAAATAGAGAGAGAGAGAGAGAGAGAGATTATTATTGCTGTCAGATTATAGAATAGTTCTCATTATTTACCTAGGTGTTTTTATATTATCAATATTTACCAAGGGTAAGAAATATTAATTCTCGTACGGGGAATGAAGTGAATAATAGCAATTTCTCAGATTAGCAGTGAAAAAAACCATTACCGTATATTTTAACTAGTTTTAAAGTCACAAAACTGCCAAAAAGCAAAGTAAAACACAAAAAAAAATGGCAAAAAACACGAATACAAACGTATGGTTTCAACTTTGTTTACAAATTTCCTCACATTACTACGTCAGAGACGGTCGTCACGTGCTAAACATCATGCGCAAGATTCTACCTTGTATGCGTTGAATCGAGATAAAATATAACCTTGAACTAAACATGAAATAAAGAGAAACTCGAATAAAATTCCTTTTTTTGCCTTAAATTAAATAATAGAAAGGAAAAAAAACCTAATACTATACCCACGCCCCCTATACTATAATTTGTTGGGAGTATGGGTTAGGGTCGTAAAATGCCTCTGATTGGTCGGGGTGGTGTCGCTACCGACAATACATACCTCTATGAACGAGCCTTTATATGGCAGCGAAGAATATTACATAATCCTATTTCTAACTTAACACACTTAAACCTATTTCTTCTATTTACATATTAAACAAGTGTTTGGTTTTTCTTAATGCTATATCAACAAAATTACTCTTTTCAAAAATAAATTAACAATTAATGAAATTATTCAGTAATATTTAGTGTGTTTAAAAATGTTAAAAACTTAATTCCGGCAAATTTAACATGATATGTGATATTAGCAAAGTAACATAATTTACAGTAAATAAAACAAATAACCACCAATAAAGGTCTGCCCACACATAACCGCAGCAGTGCGTCTCGCTGGTGAAATGTAGGGGGATATGGTGCAAAAAGTTTAATATTTAAAAACATTGCAGGAATATGATTTTTTCCGAATTAATCTGCCCCACTTTCCTCTATCATTGTAATTCTGGGCTCGGTGCGGCCTTGGTGCGGTTATGTGTTGCCATCTTAATACAGGATGAACCAGGTTTTTAATGACAAACTTTGGCAGTTAATTGAACACCTTTGATTAATGCAAAAACTTCCCATAAAATTGTGGTGACACAGTTTGCCCACAAAAGGTGGGTTCTGGATAAGCACTCTTTTCACTCTATACGTTCCGAAGAGAACTCTGAAGTGAAAAGAGTAACTCGACTAGGTGTTTAGTTTTATAAGAGTGAAAAGTGCTCACTTCAAAAGTTCTGTATCGTCCGCAATTATTTATATTTTGTCCGTTTTACGCGCCTATGTAAAAACAGAGTTTTATGTGCAATATTTTCTAAATGAAGGGTATGCCGGAACAACGTTCTAACCGACAGTCTGGTCTAAAGTTGGATTTCCATAAAAAATTGTTCTTTATATTCATACGCATAAGCCCCCACTGTTTCACGCAAATCTCTCACAATTTTGTCCTTGTGGAGATATCAAAGGGATTATAGTTAGAACCATATTTATTTCATTCTGAAAGTGATGCCGCCAAGTATACAAAAAATGATAAAGTAAACAAACCTTTTTGAAAGCACATAGCCCGATTACATATTTTTAGATAAATAAATAAAAATATTGCGAGAACACATATCACGTACTTAAAAAACATCTCTTATTTCGTCTCTGGCGTGCCATAAAATCTGCTACGCGTGGCGTAGTCGGGTTAAATATTTTTTGCTGCAATAAATCATTGTTCACAAAAGGGTTTATTTGCTTTATCATTTTTGTGTACTTGGCGGCATCGCTTTCAGAATGAAATAAATATGAGTCTAACTATACACACATCTTATATATTATGTGCCCAGGCAAAAACTCTCCTATATTTCATTAGTGTGGGCCAATGTCCTAGTCAAGTTGAAAGTAGGGGCTCGATAAAAGGGGGCTCTGGGAGGCTTAGCCCTCCCCAGACGGCGTTAAGTCCCACCACGAAGACATTAGTACAAAATGACTACCCTTAAATCATGTTAATTTTTATAAATTCCGTAAAGTTCTTTAAAACCATACTCTCTTGTATGTTTTTAATAACTTATTTTTCACTATGTTACAATAAAAGACCTTTGTCCCATTAAATGTAAAACAAGGTCGTAAGAGACTTGTTTCCGTGTAAAAACGTTGTAAGTGACATATATAATACATTAAAATACCCATAAGTAAGCAACCCAAGTGTTGTATTTTTTTAATTAAAAGAAAAATATAAAGAGCTTTTTAGTATTTTTAAAAACTAAACTTTTGGCGGTTAGAACGTTGTTTCTGGCATACCCTTCAAATATAAAATTACAATGAAATAAATTGGAAAAGGAACTCAATTTTAGATTAAGGTTATGTTGACACTTGACAACCAAAGACATTTGCTTTTTGGTACAAAATCTTTCGATTTACTGGATCACACACCGCAAACTCTAGAGTCTGCGTGATAAAAATCTACTCCTACTCCACTCCAGCTTGGTCAACAATCCCAAACCTAGCTAAAGTTTGATATAGTTTTTCCACTGAAAACAGTTTTTTATTAGCTGGCAAAATCTGCCATCAAGAATCTGATTCACATTATATGTGAAAACCTAGTTCTTTCTAATACAGAAATTATTTTTTTAATTTTTACTTGTAAAATATTCTTTAACCAGCACTTAAGAGGATGCCGTAGCACGTTAAATTAGCTAAAACGCGATTCGCTGCCGTCTTTTAAATATTTGTTTTGGAAAAAAGTTGTATATAGAAAAGTTTCTTAAAATGATCCAAAGATTATCGGAAAGTTAATTGATTTTTGGTAATGTTAATAATTAACACATTAAATTTCCCAAAATTACAAAACCGTACAAATAACCAACTTTCCGATAATCTTTGGATCATTTTAAGAAACTTTTCAATATGCAACTTTTTCTCAAACAAATATTTAAAAAACGGCAGCGAATCGCGTTTTAGCTCAATTTAACGTTACGGCATCCCCTTAACGCCCTTCTAGGTACATTACTCGTATAGTGACACATTTTTTAAGGTTAATATCCTTAAAATCATATTCACCAAAATTATAGGGTTGTTGAAAGAATATAACAACTGTGTATTCTTCTTGCATACCAGAAAAATTGTAGCAAATTTTAAAAACAAAAAAGTGTGCCTGCGCAGATTGAAACATTGCAACAAGAAAAATTGTATGCCAGAAATTTGATTTTGTAAAATTGTATAAATATTTGGAGTAATTTAAATTTGAACCCACATTTAAGATGTTTGCTTTTACGTTGCTACACCTAACCAATTCCGTAAAAAACTAGGTTTTCATTAAGGTGGTCTATGAAAAAAGTTCTATTAACCTTACGAAATAAAATGTCTCTTCATAAAAAGTCCCTGCTTGATGAGAAAATACATTTCCAAAGAAATAATTGTATGTTAGATGTACAGGGTGGCTTAAAAATACTTGTTTCCAAATTAATATTTAAGGTAATTTCTAACTACGACACGAAACTTTGAACGGTGAGAACAGATAAGAAATTATGTCATTTTATGAAGAAAAGTTCCTAAAACCATATGTATGAAGTTGCTTCGTTTTTGAGATAGAAGTTGTTAAAGTTATTAAAAAATCGATATTTTATAAATATCATAAATACCCTTTAACCGATTTGGTTGAAATTTAGTAGGTTTCTTTGATGTAACAAAACGTTTGTAAAGCTCCAACTAGATTGACTTTATTGGGTCCAGTAGCGTCTCAGTGGGCACAACAGCCAAAATTATTGAGAGAAAAATGTACGCCACTGGCTTTTTATGTTGCGTTTTTATATGTGTTTCGATAAAGCAACTTAAAGATACAACTTCTTAGTGTCATACATTTTTTGTATCTGGCTTCGTATTTAAGATATTTATAAAATACATTTTAAAAATAATGAACGCCCTGTATCTCAGAAACGAAGCAACTCTGGACATATGATGACAGAAACTTTTTTACAAATAGACGTAAAAATCACCCTTTATAGTTTCGTACCTTAGTTATAAAAACCTGTATCTTAATTTGGAAACAATTCTTTTAGGCCACCCTGTACTTCCAACATACACATATTTTTGTGGAAATGTATTTTCCCATCAAGCAGGACTTTTTATGAAGAGGAACATTTTTTAGTAAAGTTAATATAATAAAAAAGTCATCTCATTTGGTAAGAACTTCCAAAGACACGCTGTATATAAAAACAAATTAATTTTGCACCATGATATTGTATAGAAAATCTAAATTGGTTCAACCTGTTTTAACCAAAAACAAACACAGACTTTCTGACAAATAAATAACAACTCACACTTTCTTTTTATTACATCTAGCCCGATTTTTTGCCCCGATTAACTGGGGCTCTCCGTCATGTCATGGTCGTTCTTGCCCACTATCATGGGTTCGCCGTGGCCGCCCTGAAGAGTGGGCGACGGACTGTCGACGTTCCGAAACGTGAATCCCGATCCGGGCGAATCGGCGCTAGAGAGGCTTTCTGGAGTCCCTACTGAACTAAGGGAACCTGAAAAATAAAGAGTTATAGGCATAACATGGAACAGTTATCAATTTTTTCTATTTATTTATTTATTTATCTCACGCACTATTGTACAGGGTAACGCATGAAAACTAAAAGAGAACAAATCTGATCGCATCAATGTCGTGTATCTCCCTGGTTTTAAGAGATAGAAAATATGTAAATAGGGATGTTTTAGGGATTTTAACGTATAATTCTTACCTATATTTTGTCGGTTTAATGGTAAAAGTCACTAAGTACATTTTGATAAAAATATTGTTCGAACATTTTAAAATTATTTATAGTAAAAGTTTCTTCTAGAAATAATTTATTAGTTACATTTATGACATCTATAAATCTTCATTGAAATATTATACATTAAAAAAAATGATTTATCTCTTCTTTTTTATCACAAATTTTGTATAAATTCCCCAAACCACAAAATGTCACTTAGTGAGTTTTACCTTTAAACCGACGATTTTTTTTTAAGTTTTATTTTAGAGTTACAACTTTTATTTTGTGTTATAACACAAACTATATTTTTAATAGAACACCCAGTATATTTTATCATAAATAGAAAGGTCTCTTTAAAAGCCATCAAAAAACCGCATTTATTACAGCGTGTCTTCAAAAGTTCTTAACAAATGGGAAACTTATTTATTATTAATTTTACGAAAAAAGTGTCTCTTCATAAAAGTCCTGCTTGATAAAAAATACCTTTCCACAAAAATATTTGAAGGTTGAATGTACAGGGTAGCTTAAAAATGACTTGTTTCCAAAATAAAATAAGGGTTATTTCCTAGGTACCAAACTTTAAAGGGTGATTTCTTATGTCATTTTATGAAGAAAAGTAAACATATGTCCGGAGTTGCTTCGTTTCTGAGATACAGGGCGTTATTTTTTAAATAGTCTGTTTGTTTTTAAATATCTTAAAGTGAAGCCAGATACAAAAAAATGTACTACACTAAAAGTTGTATTTAAAGTTGCTTTAAAGGAAAACATATAAAATCTGCATAAAAATCCAGTAGCGTACAGTGGGCACAACAGCCAATATTATTGAGAGTAAAATGTACGCCACTGGCTTTTTATGCAGTTCTTATATTTTTTTCCTTTAAAACAACTAAAAATTCAACTTTTTGGTGTTGTACATTTTTTTGTATCTGGCTTCATATTTAAGATATTTAAAAACAAACAGACCTTTAACAAAATATTTAACGTCCTGTATCTCAGAAACAAAGCAACTCCGGACATATGTTTATAGGAACTTTTCTTCATAAAATAACATAAGAAATCACCCTTTAAAGTTTGGTACCGTAGTTAGGAAATAACCCTTTTTTAATTTGATAACAGTCATTTTTAAGCCACCCTGTACATCCAACGTTCAAATATTTTTTGTGAAAATGTATTTTCTCATCAAGCAGGACTTATTATAAAGAATAACTTTTTTGTAAACTTAATAATTAAAAAGTTTCCCATTTGTTAAGAACTTCCGAAGACACACTGTATATTTAATTTTCCACAGTTTCGAAAATAAAGTAGCATTTTTTAAATAAAACACATTGTATCTTGTATCACCATTAGAGAGACATTTTAAGACCATTAAGGAAATATCACATTTGGCATGGTTTTCCCTAATAGTTTCGGAAATATGAGCTTCGAAATTTGAGTGCCATACATATGTGTAATGAATATTATTATCAACAATTTTTTAGATTTAGTTGGTCATATTTCTAAAAATATAAGAGATAGACATAGCAAATGTGCTTTTTGTTAAAGCTGTTTGTAATATACGTAGCAATGATGATATAATATATAGGTGTTCCATTTTAAATAATAATAGTTTAAAGCTAAAAACACGCTTTTATATGCAACCGAACTAAAAATTAGAAAATAATTTTTTCATTACAAAGAGTTTGCATTACAGTAATAAAAGGTCAAACAATGAATCATAATTATATACCTCAAAATAGAATTATAATAAAATTTTAAGATAATAACAGAATAATTCACTTCCAGAATAAAAGCGTCCCATCCAAGCGGGGGCCAATGGCCCTTGATGCGATATCCTTTCTATTTTATAGTGTTTCATAAATGTCAAATGGCAAATATGGGCATTTATTGAGGGTCCTCCCAAGGTTGGTCCGAGGGGTGAGGCTGACGATGGAATTGAAGAGTGAGGACCTTTTGAAATACGTGGAGAGGAGGTTTTAGTGTAATTCTATAAAAAGAATGAAAGGTGAAAACAATAAAAAGAGGTTAAGAGGACCTTTAGTTTTTGCTCTTTAAAAAATTTGAACCTCCTTTAAAAATTTTTGTATTTTTGCCACTTCACACACTTCTCGACCCATGGTCCCTCCCTTAGAAAGTCGATATGACCGCCCCTGCACGCAAGACAAACTTTATTTTGCTTTATTGAGAGTTTAAAAAATACCACATTTGTATAATTCTTCAGAGCACAAGCCGAAGAAATAAATCCATTTATTTGCAATGGATTCTCATTCATACCTTACCGGGCAAGGAACTCGACGTGGTCGTCAACAACCCTCTCTCGCTCGCAGAGTAACTGTACACCCCTTTTAGGTCTCGGACTTATAGGGAAAGTTTCTTCTCTATCTTCGAGTTTTCGTTTAACGCCGCCCCCTAAGGGACTCGGTCGAAGGACAGGACTTTCGCTTCGTCTAACAAATACTTGTCGTGATCGCGTAGGACTCTGGAAACCATAACCCTGAAAAATAAGAAGTTATTAAGGGATATTTTTCTAATTCTTCTGTCTTACAACTGCTAACAAGCTTGTCTAACAGCTGACGTCATTATAATGTGAATCAAAAAAATAAAAGCGCTTACCAACAATCTTTTTTATTTTTTTTTATTTTTTTGGACAATCCACGAAGGCTGAAAGCCTAAATACTATCGTACCGTGGGTGTCTTAAGCAGCGTAAGAGGAAGTTTGTTAACATGGGACTTAAAAACTTGAAGATTTGGGAGGGAACGAAAGACCTCCGCTGGCAGTAGGTTCCATAGTCTAGAAACTCTAGGGATAAAAGAACGAACGAAATGGGAAGTTCGGGGCCTGTCCAATTGGACCGTATAGGGATGCATACGCACGGCACCACGAGTTTCTCTGTTGGGAGCTGCAAGAGGAGGGACTATACTGGATAATTCGTCGGAGCAGAAGCCGTAAAAGTATCTATAGAAGAGCGATAGATCTCCCACAGCTCGACGATGGGCAAGAGAAGGAAGTCTTTGAGTAAGTAAAGGATCATTAATAAGACGAATAGCCCTTCTTTGAATGGCATCAAGAATGCTGAGGGTTGTAGGGGATGCCATTCCCCAGACATGAGAACAATATTCCAGAGAGGGTCGAATTTGGGACACATACAAAGTGTATAAATTGGAAGGGGAAAATACTTTTGGCTCGGAAAAGAAATCCAAGCTTTTTGACGCCGCGGTGGCTATAGATACAATATGTTTATGCCACTTAAGGTTATTTTTCAAATATGACGCCCACAAGGTTAAATGTGTCCCCGCTCTGCTAAACCTGACCACTCATAAGCAAAGGTTGAGTGTTTGATGATTTTTTTCGCGACAAGGAACATGATTGTGTTTTGGATGCATTAAATTGAACGAGATTTTTGGCGCCCCAATCCAATATCAAATTGAGATCCTGTGAAAGAGATATCTGCATCGCCCTGCGTTTGCCTTCCAAGTCGGGTTGAGTGACATGACAAATGACATAAAAATAATAATAATATAACCTAAATACTATTGTTATTGTTATTAGTAATCATTTAGTCAATTTTGTTTGACTTTTAAACTCAAATTCGGCTATATTTCCCCTCTTTGTTTTTTCATCCTGTTAGACAGTGGTTAGGCATCTCCCGAGGCCGCTAGCAACCGTTGTGAGCTGCTGTAAGACTGACGTCATTAATTTGTCAAAAAATGAAAGTGCTTATAGCTGCTGTAAGCAGCTAACAAAGGAAATATCCCTTAAAAATGCTGAATAGTCTGTATATTTATTATCTATACAGGGTGTTTCAAAAACATACGCCATCGTCCGAGGGAGAAGTTCCTTATGCAAAAATAAGAAAAAAGTCCCTATAAACATGGTACCGGAAACGCCTCTTTTTCGAGATACAGGGTGTTAAAAATTTTTTGTTTTTTTATAATAACTTTTATATAAATTGAGATATTTTTCAAAAATGGGGACACCTTCTATGCACAAAACACATTTTTTGGCATTCAAGAAAAATATTAATTATTAAGTGTCGTCCATGAGAGGTTTAGTATTAATATTTTTAATAAAAGAATGGTACGCCACTGTATTGTTCAAAATAAAATAATTTTTAAAATTCCTATTAAGTTTAAAACAAATTTGATCTCTTGACCTTTTTTACTTGTTGCACGGTTTTGTGTAAATAGTTAAAACCATTTCTCGGCACTAGATAGGTATTTGACCATGCCGAGAAATGGTTTTTATTTATTTTCGCGAAAACCGTACATGTACATAAAAAAAGTGAAGAGCTCAAATTTGTTCCAAACTTAATGGGAATTTAAAAAATTATTTTTATTTTAGAGAAATGCAGTGGCGTACAATTTTTTTATTAAAAATATTAACTTTAAACCCCTCATGGACGACACTGGCAATAATTAATTTTTTCTTGTATGCCAAAAATGTGTTTTCGTACATAGAAGGCGTCCCCCAACATTTTTTAAAAATATCTCAATTGGTATAAAAGTTAATATAAAAACAATAATTTTTTCTACACATTTTTGTACAAAGAAGGTATACCTTTATTTGAATCGATATCTTGGACCGTTTTTCAGAAAATCGCATTTTAAATCACAAGACATACCAGCATTTGTATGTAATAAAAATTCAGCTTTTTTGATAAAATTACTAAAGTGTGGTGAAATTAATAAAAATTGTGTTGAGCCCTTTAAACCTTATAATACAGTTAAAAACTGTTTTTAAAAATCTTACCATACTTATGACTTAAAATGCCTACCTCTTACCTACTTTCAAGAACGGCGACAGGTGTTGCATTACCGACTATCGTGGTATTTCAATTCTTTCGGCAATTCCTAAAGTGTTTGAGTCGATGCTCACGGACGACATTTTTTGGACCTTTAAGCACTATATCATTCCAGAACAGCATGGATTTTACGAGTTGCGCTCTACAGTGATAAACCTTGCGGTCTATCAAAACTTTTACTCTCTGCCTTGGAAGCTGGACATCAAGTAGACGCCATTTACACTGACCTGGCTAAAGCTTTTGATAGTGTTTGTCATCAACTGCTTATTAAGAAAGTTTCCAAGATTGGTATCACGGGAACTTACCTGGATATAATTAAGTCTTACCTTAGTAATCCTCGTCAACGCGTTTCAGTTTGTGGTTCGTACTCCAGAGAGATACACGTCACATCAGGTGTACCGCAAGGCTCGCACATTGGTCCTGTGCTCTTTTCTTTGTTTATCAACGATGTTGCCTCCTGTTTCCGTTCTACACGTTTTCTGTTGTACGCAGATGATCTTAAGCTCTACAACACGGTCGATTCTGGACCAAACAGCTTACAGTCCGACCTAGATAACTTTACGTCATGGTGCTCTAGGAACTTATTAAGTATCAATGTCACAAAATGCAAGTCAATCAGGTTCTACAAGTGTACAAATCCAATCCAATCTGTTTATAGGATTAATAATGAGTTGGTAGAGAACGTGGAGTTCATTAACGACTTGGGTGTAATTTTTGACCGGAGCTTATCTTTTAATAATCACATTGATAGTATAATTCTGAAAGCCTTTAGAATGCTGGGTTTTATTAAACGAAACACAAAATACATCCACGATACCAAAGCCATTACCTGCTTATACAACTGTCTAGTCCGCAGTGTCCTAGAGTACTGTTCTATTATCTGGGCTCCTGGCTACAACGTCCACAAAAATAGGTTAGAAAGGGTTCAAAACAAGTTCCTCAAATATCTGTTGTATAAACACCATTTTCAGTGCTCAGAAATACCATATGAAACACGGCTGCTGTTGTGTGGAATGAAAAGCTTGGAGACTAGACGTCAGGACGCATTGCTTCTTTTCATGTTTAAGCTTCTCAATGGCTCCGTGCTGAGCTCTTGGAGTTGATTTTGTTTTTGGTACCAGTGTTAAAAATGCATACATTAAATGCTAAAAATTCGTCCCACCCTGTATAATTCCGACTTATTAAACAACCGTTTACCTATGGAAAGAAGCATAACTACGAGGTTAGTTAGTAGTCCAAATATCATTGGTACTGTAGTAACAGTTCCAAAGTTCTAATTGAAATAGGTTTTTTTATACCAACAATGAAAGTCAATAGAGAAATATTGCACAGTAAAATAAGGCCAGGCACTAATAATACCGGCCTTATTTTGACATCTGAGCTTGCGCAGATGCATGGTGGGATAGGGACTCCCTTAATAAGTATAGCGCCTGGCTTTATTTATGATGGTTTTAGGTTGTGCCTTATTTTGGTCTTATTTTAACTTCGGAACTGTTCGTGTAAACAGAAAGGCTTCCGAGCACAAAATCTAAAGGTTTTGTGTAAGTAAAAATACTTAAAAACCTTGCTTTTTAAATGTATTTTGTAATTGTGTAAAACAAAACCGTACAGCACAAAACAATAAAAAAAAACTACTATAAATTTTTTTCCATTTTTTTAGGATAATGGGACTGTCAACATGATTTGCAATATCTCTAAATTATGGGTACAAGCACTATTAAAATAAGGCCAGTATTAATAATTCCCGAGCCTAATAAGGCAACTTGCAATAATTCTCTAATATCTCCCTAACGAAGCGCGATAAAACTATTTTTTATATGAAGTACTAACATTATTTTGGCTCTTTCTATCACCCCTATAATTTTTGACCTCACCCTTCCTGGCACCATGTTTACAAGTTATGCCCCTAAAATTTAGGGCCTGACAATTATTATCCAAGCTTTTCAAAGTGTTACCTTGTAGGTGACGGTGAATTACATCCACCAAAACTATTCGTCGGCAAGGTAACGTGGATGGGACCCATCCTGCCGCCCCTTGTTTCTGCTGGAGATTCGGTGAAGCTGAGGTCCTCGCAGGACAGTGAGATTTGCATGGCACTGTGTATTTCTTTTTCATGGGCTAATTCTCGAGAATTTGAAGTGACTTCATGTTCTTCTTGGCGCAGCTGATTTATACGCCTCAGACCAGAAACCTGAGAAAAATATATTTTTAAAAATAATTCAAAGAAATGTAACACAAAATATATGGTTTAATTTTTCTTTTTTTATTTAACTTACTGGTGATCCTGGCACCTGACTGAAACTGGCGCTGTAACGTCTATTTCTTGTAGGGTTTGCTAATCCAAATATGTTGCTAAAATTGATTTGACTGCTGCAAAAAAAAAACAGAAAAAAATAAGAAAGTGCCATAAACTTGTTTTTTATTTTTTTAGTGTGTATTTCTATGAGCCTAAAAAAATATAATATAAAGAAAAAGAAAATGTATCTCTCTTTCAATCGCGAACTCGTGAGCTCCGTATTGTTACCATAAAAGTAGGAATTTTTAAATTTCTGATGTAAAATAAAAAAATACCATTTTAACTATAGATCGACGGAGTAACAGAAGATTTCACGCAGATAATGATGACGTCGGTGGTTTCTTTACTAAACGGGCAGACCCTACTTCACAAGGTACCAATACTTGGGTTATTTTTTATACTTCATATCGCCATCCGGACCTCATAAAAAACCTATTCATATTGTAGTTTTATCAAACCAGTTTCCTGTCGAGTTGTGACATGAATCAGCATAAAATCCGTCGATATCAGTAAAGTAATAATTATATACAATCGACATTACCAATTAAATTTTATTTAATATTTACACAGTACTAAACAATCAAAACTATATATGTTACTTCTTGGAAGAGTACCAAGGTTTACGTTCTGTTTAAAAAGAAATATTGAAAAACAATAATTTTTAAAACATACTAACTGTGTATTGGTGTAAATGCACCCAAAATGTATTTATTTTTTTCTGTTTGTAATTAAAAAAATTGTGTATTGGGGCGTTCCATAGTGACTGGTGGGACATTTGACTTTGGAAATTTATTATTATAAGAATTAGACTGATTACCTACTTAGAAGCAATATTTTTTTTGTTTTTAATTGTGACTGGTGGGACAGGCATTTGTGACTGGTGGGACAAGTACAAAATGTATTGCACATGAAGTTGTTTATTAAGAACATGTTTATATTATGTTTACCTTAGAAACATTACATTATTATTTATGTAACTATTTAACTATTAATTGTTTAGAATAAATAAGAAAAAAAACTATTTTAATAGATAGATAGATAGATATTTATTCATGTTTCTAATCACACAGATTTTACATACGTCATTAGGTAAATTAACAAAATAATGATAAGTTTATAATAGCACACACAAGAAACGAAAACATAAAAATAAAAGTAAATATAAAATTTGACTAATAGGTATTAAAAAACTATTATTTCTAAAAACTAGTAGCAAGATTGCCTATGTCCATATATTGTTTAAAACCCCTAAATGTAACAGCTATTTTTTAACAATATTTAAGTGTCATCCACTATAATTGCATTCATAAACTCTTCCAATGAGTAAAAAGAGTTCTTAATTAAGAACGTCTTTATCCTCGCTTGAAAGGTCCTTTGAGGCAGGCTCTTCCAAGCTTCAGGCAATTTATTGTAAAATTTAGGACTATAATAGTTAAATGAGCATCCACTCTTATTCAATCTTTTAAACTCTGGCAATATGTAATGTGAACACTGAGTATTGTAGTTGTGGATGTTATTGTGAGTTCTAAACTGCTTTAAGTTTTGCCAGATCCATAGAAGACTTTTGTAAATAAACGATGGAAAGGTTAGGATTTTGAGTTCTACAAATGTCTGCCTCACATCCTCACGAAACCAAATATTTTTTGTGCTTGTGGAGAATGTCCCCAAGCAAGAATCCCATAGGACATAACTGATTGGAATAGGCCAAAATATGCCTTCATATAAGTGCCTTAATTAGAAATAGGTTTCATATTTCTCAGAAGATAGAGATTTTTCGACAACTTGCCCGATATAAACTCAACATGTCCATCCCACAGAAGTTTCTGGTCCATGATTATACCCAGAAACTTAACGGAAGACTGCTCGTGAGGAAGCTGTTTCTGTGTAAATATTATTTTCTCCGTTTTGGCATCATTTAGACATAGGTGATTAGTGGCAAACCATTTTAAGGCGTTCAACTGTGTCTCTAACATAACATTCTGTAGTTCCGTCAGGTCTTTACTAACATTAGCCAGAGTTGTATCATCAGACAATAACAATGTCGTCATTTGAAAACGAAACAGAGATAATTTTAGGCACTTTAGGTTATATTATATAAAAAAAGGCTTGGACACGTCAATTTTTGATTTTAGGGATAAACATTTTCACTCCCTGAACTGCAACCCTCTAGTAGGGGTGAGACTTACCCACAAAATCTTAAATAGAAAGAGAGGTCGAGTGAAACCTTATTCTGAAGGTGTCTGGACCCTGAAAACAACTGCCAAGTTTAAAGTCTCTGCTATTATATTATTGTCGTTGAAATGACAGCTTTTTTAAAATTTTAGTCATTTTCCCATTTTCCTAGGAATGCCATTATACTAGTTTATAATAAAACAGATTTAATACCAAACACTTAGTCCTACATTATAGCTCATTTACCTATAGAAACTAAAACTAACCAGGACTAACTGGTCTACACCCCCTAGTAGCAATGGAATTGGACAAGATTCTTTGTGAAGATACTTAAAGAAGTACTATGTAATATATTTATATATGACCTTCCAAATTTTCAGGACTTACTCAAAATAATCTTATTTGCTGATGACACCACAACACTTAATAGTTATCATCCATCTCAAATACAGGGCATTGTGGAAACACAATCCAACATTCAGCAATGGTTTCTTGCAAATAGGCTGTGTCTTAACATACAAAAAACTTAGCACATTAACTTTACGCTAAGACAGTCACAAACACACAAGCCATTTGACACTGGTAAAGAAGTTGTATTTCTTGGAGTTACACTTGACTCAGGACTGACCACGTTGACAATCTTTGTAAAAAATTGTCGAGAGCATTGTTTTTAATAAGGGGTCTTTCTCGCTGTGTATCCTTGCATGTTGTACTCTGTTCTTACCTCGGAAATTTTGCATCAAGGCTATCTTATGCTTTAATTGGATGGGGACATTCAGCCCATGCCGCTAAAGTTTTTTTTTACATTGCAGAGGATATGCGTTCGCATAATTGCTAATATTGGCTACCGGGAGGAATGTAGACCATATTTTATCAAAATGGGGCTTTTTACACTTCCCTGTTTATATATTTTCCAATGCCTTATGTTTATTAAACAAAATATTCACTTGTATCAAACTAATCAACAAATCCACAATTATAATACTCGTAACAGTCAGGATTTAATCCATGACTTTCATAGACTTGGAAGATCCAGGGATGGCACCAATTACTTCTGTATAACATACTTTAATGTGCTTCCTCAGCACATTAGATGTTTGAACGACAGGATTTTTAAATGCACTATAAAAAGTACCTATTAAAACATGCCTTTTTTTTCTGTGAATGAATACCTGAGCAGCGGCTTTATTTTTTAGTTAATTTGAATTCTGACTTAAAGAGGTAAAAAAAAGAGAATAAATTATTTCAGGACTCTCATGAGGGCTAAACTTTAGTAAAACATTATTGTTTTAGTTTAAATACTTTTTAATAATTGTGATTCACTGTCAGTGTTATTGTAATGTAACTATATTTTTTTTTATTTTATTGAGTATAATGTTTAGGAAAATTTTAGAATATTTTTAAATGTTTCTTGTCTAATTAATGTAAATTGACGTGTAAAAACACTTATGTAGTGTAATTATTACCAATAAATAAATTGAAATATGTAAAGAATTGGACAATTCTTGGCCAAGACACTTGATCAAAATTCTTTATCCAGAGTGGCGGCAGACATGGGCAAGTCTGTGACAAGAATTTGCCAGATTCTTAAGGAAAGATCTGTCCAAAGTATCTTTCCCCATGCTGTCAGAAGACTTTTCCCAAATTACCAGTTTCTTTACAAAAAGAAATTGGAAAATTTATTTTTTTGCTTTAAAATAATTTTATTGATAAAATATAAGACTTAACAATTATGTCTTTAAACTATGTGCATATTAATTTTTTTGTAATATTCTCGGTAATAATACTCAGTTACAGTTTATTCAAATTTGATAGATAGCAGCTCAGGTACTGTTCTCCCACCGAGTGGAACTAGGATGCCTCAAGGAACAGGTAAAGCTTAGTTCATATACTTACGAAATGCGATTTCTGAATCGCGGAATGCGCTTAAATTGGTCAATTTTGAATGACACATTTAAAGTTGACTAATTAGAAAACGTTCCACACTTGTTTCAAACTGGTACTAACTAGCAAAACTTTTTAAGTGTTGCTGATAAAATAAATTAACTCTTTATGAATACCAAACTGTTTTTTAAGTATCCAAATTTAAATAGAATGTAGGAAATACTTACTATTACCTATGGTATGTCAGTTCATACTGTTATCTTTTTAACATTATTATGACATTAAATTATAATAAAAAAATAGTTTGTACAGCATATTTGAAACAAATATCTACAGAGCTTTGCCCTAAAGACTTTTTTACTGATCTTATGAATTCCCAAATCATTTTTTAATTTATCACAATTAGATATGCCAAAATATCTGAAAAATAGTTTACAAATTATTATTAGTATGTGTGTAGTTTTAATCAAAAGGAAATATTTAATAACTTTTTAAAAGTAACTTTTATAAATTTTATAATTAATCTTATATGTAAAATTCTCGTGTCACAATGTTCGTTCCCGTACTCCTCCGAAACGGCTTGACCGATTCTCCTGAAATTTTGTGAGCATATTGAGTAGGTCTGAGAATCGGCCAACATCTATTTTTCATACCCCTTAGTGATAAGGGTTGTCCACCCTTAACATCTTTTTTAATTTTTAGGCTAGAAATTACTTAAAAATAATTTATATGGCAAAACAACGTTTGCCGGGTCAGCTAGTTTAATATAAAAATATCTAGGATTTCTATTTAGTGTTTTATTTATTTATTTATTCAATGTAAAGGGTTTTTATTTATATTTCGTCACCCACTTTAAACTATAAGCAAGAATAGAAAAAAACGCCGGGTATAAAAGTTTTATACTTTTTCATCTATTCTCATTCGGGCATACAAAAGAAACAAATGAAAATTAATAACTCTATCTATTTTTAACAGTTTCAGGAAACAAGCCATTTAAATCTGGAAATAATATCCATTACATCTACAGTCTAAGCTTAGTGCCATGGGAAGGTATAATGGAAATTATACCGGGTGTTGCTCCGTCGAGCGGGACATAGGGAATCCCGTATAAATTTTGAGGTAGTCAAATATTGGCTCCCCTAATTATTTTAGAAAAAAATGCTATTAGGATTTATTGAAGAGCACAGTAAGTTCCACCCAAAATGAAAATTTGAGCATTTTTCAACCAACCAGTAAAGAGTAAACTGCTTAATACTTCTGCAACGTAGTATCTCATTATGCACCCTGTACTCTAGAAATCAATAATAAAAACACCATATCGATTTATCAGTGACAATTTAGATCATTAATTTATATTGTCATTGCCAAAACTGAACAATTTTATACGGGAATTTTAAAAAGAATCCTCGCATTTCATTTTAGTTTACAGCTAATTCCAACACATTCACTCACAGTTATGCAAGACAATAATACAAATTTTTCTACATTTAGAAATCAATTTATGATGAAAATATCAGGATTTAATCAAATGCTCAAATATTCCTCCATTAACTGCCAGACAATAACCCAAACATTTATAAAACTCATTTCTTAAATTGGCTAGTTGGTACATCGATATTCTGGCACATTCAGCGGAAATAGCATTCCTTAGCTGGACTAAATTTTCATATTTTTTATTGGTAGCTTAGTTTTTAAATGTCCCCATAGAAAAAATCGTTTGGCGTAAGATCACGTCGATTTTCTTTACATTTGCAATTATTGATTACTGTGCCTGTAGTTTCAAATTTTTTATCGTCCGTTCTATTGTCGATTAACTTGGTATTGGCCTATTGGGAAAATAGGCTGCAAACATGTCCGCTACTCTTCGATAACTATGTCCCTGGTAAAACCATTTTATAATAGTAATTTTTTCTTGATTTAAGTAGTTCATTATTTAAAAATGATGTGACATTGATCTGACAACTTGAGAGTAAGAGGTTAAATAATTTTTCTAATATTTTATTATAAACTTCTAATAATACAAGGCGCGTAAGAAAATAGGAGATTCGTAACTTATTTTAGCATTTATCTCTTAGCTGGCGGACTGAGAAGAGCTGAAATTTGTACACTGGGTACAACTTTTCATGCTCTTTAAAAAATCCTAATAATATTTTCTTCTAAAATAATTAGGGAGCCAATATTGGACCACTTCAAAATTTACATGGGATTCCCTATGTCCCGCTCGACGGAGCAACACCCGGTATAATAATTTGTCATATTTATTTTGAAAACGATTAATTTATTTATTTGTTTATTATTACAGTATTTACAGCTTTGAAGATAAATATATCAAATGTAATATTTTTGTAAAGCTTTATAAAAGATTTTTTAAATGATAACATAATATACAGGATGTTCCATTTAAAAAGTTTACCTCTTCATTTTTCTTGAGTTTTTGATGTTCATTGGTTTCTATTTTTATGCTCAAAATATAATATATGAAAAAGTATGAAACTTTTATACAAGACGTTTTTTAATCCAATCCTCCAATATCTAGTAATCATTTTTTTTTGAGCTCACAATAATATCTTGAATAATATAAACCTGTAATTTGAATTTAACATTAAAATATAAGTATAGAAAGGTACTGAGAGTACCATGAAAAAGTAAGTGGTACCTTATACATATAGTAGTTAAGCTATGTAGGTACCTAATAGTAGAACATACATGAGAGGTAAGAATGTAAAGCCTTTCAAAGTAAAGTGAACCTAATAAGAAGTATATTAAAATTAAATAGGGTAATAGTTCGATATAGCGGTTTTTGCTATTATAAGAGATTTTGAAAATTCTTTTTAGGGCGTTTCTATAGGTCGATTATGACACAAATCTGTGTGCGCGTTTTCCAAAATCCATTTCTATAATTTATTATTAATAAAAACATATTACGGGACGGTGGAGTGAACAGGGGTGCTGGGTGGGTACAAAACAGTATAAATCCAACGTCAAACACAAGAAAACATTAATACACTGCACTCGGGGCACATGAAAAATGTAAATTAATTTTGAAAAGTATAAAATTTTTCGAAAAACTATCCCACACATATGAGATATCTCGTCCGCCATTAATTAAAGAAGGAAAATAGGCATATTCATTTTGGTCAGCTGATAACATGAAGTTTGTTATTATGAAAATGAGTCTTGATAGAAGCAGCGTTGCCAAACTTCTTATGAAGAATTAACACCAAGCCAATTTCAGGGATTATCCACCATTTCCATGAGAAACAATGGTATTTTTTGTAGAAATGCCTCCTTCTTTCATGTTTAGGTATTTTCCTTTTTCTCTACAAATTATAATAGGAAGTAGGAATAACTTAATTTTTCAAATGAATTTTGTCCTGTATCTTTTCTTTTTTAAGTTATTGACACTTTCTCACTTTATTTGGCAACATCGCAAGACATTTACAGTTCTATTGCAAACTCTTCTTTTTATGCAGTGACAGCCATGGCGGGATTGTTGTACCTACTATTATTTATTTTTATTTTTTTAAACAATTTTTGGACATTTTGTAAACAGAAAGTGCGGTGTGTACTGTAAAATACTGTTTTTGGACGTTTAATGTAGGATTTCTACTGTTTTGTCCCCACCCAGCACCCCTGTTCACTTCACCGTCCCGTAAATATGTTTTTATTAATAATAAATTATAGAAATGGATTTTGGAAAACGCGCACACAGATTTGTGTCATAATCGACCTATAGAAACGCCCTGAAAAATAATTTTTCAAAATCTCTTATAATAGCGAAAACCACTATATCGAGACTATTTACCTTAAATAGTATAATATAGAGTGATTCTAGACAAAAAAATGTTTATTTGCTAAAAGTACTAAGTAGGTAGTACTCAACATTTATTATAACATTCCAAAAATATCAGTTATAAATTTCTGTATATTCCCCTTTGGTAATTATGGTAGATTGTACATGAAGGTAATTTTACTATATTTGTTATCAAAAGTCCATAATCAAACTACAAAACCATTAAAATATCGGGCAAAAATAAAGCTCAAATTTAATTAACTTAAAAAACCTCAGCCAGTTAAACTAAAAAATTGCCATACCTAGGAGTGGAACTACTGGAACTAGCTGCGGTCATCGCAGAGTTAGAGGCTTCATTTATCATCGGAGCACTGGAGCACCTCTTTAAGGTACCAGGGGTGGTTCCAGGGGCCCCATCAACATCCATTGCTGAATTTGACGACGACATTTGGAAACCTTTTTCTTACCACCATTTGATATTTGATCCCTATTTTATCATCTAAATAAGCTTTTCTTACCACTTTACAGCTTAAAATAAATCAAAGGATTCTTGTTAAAGTAGTATTTTTAATCCTAGGGATAATTTTCGGCAATACAAGAACTTTAAAAGCCGATTTCTGAACTTAAAATGTTCCGCAAATAGCGTTTTTGAGCCATCGAATTGCAAAGCAAACTGTCAAAAGCTTTGGAAGGATACCACTGTTGCCAGCTGACGAAATTTCCTGGGCGCAGGACCGTGGGAATTTAATGGTTTTATATCAAGGCACCTTTTTAGCCCAGTTTAGCCCACTAGCTTAATGTGACAACTGTTCAGAAGATGGCGGTGGTATAAGCTCAGTGAGTAGCTCAAGCAAATTCGATTAATGTTAATAATTTGTTTTTTTTAATGCTCGCCCATGTTTGTACCTAGCGTTTAAATTTAAAATCTGAATATAAAAATAATATCTGGCAAATGCCAAGCAGCAACGCCATAATCAAGCAAGCAAGCAATAATATTCCAATAACTTTTCCTACCTTTGTTGGGTTAATAAATATACATATAATGCTTCTTTTTTTTACGCGAAAGCCATAAATCGTACGAAAGAAAATCAAGAGATTAAATTTGCTCCGGAGCGAATAAAAATTATAAAGAAAATTTTTGTTCCGGAGGAAACCAGTGGCGTGTAATATTTTTTTTTAATATCAAGTTCCAGCCTGGAACCTCCAGGAACTGAACGCCACTGGAACAAAAAATGTTGGTCATTAGAAAATGCCTCTTTATGCATAGGGTGCAAGCAAAAATATAATTTTACACACATTTACACAGTCAGTGGCGTCCCCTTTTTTGTTAGAAATATTCCTTCAGTTGCCTCTCGAGGCGCCACTGGAAATAATGTAATTAAGTTAGTGATTAATTTCCCTATAATGCCATTATAATAATATTGCCAAATTAAAACAAAATTGGGTAAAGGATGTAGTTGAGGCTATTTAAAAAATATATAGGTATGTGTTTGTGAAATTTTAGCACTTTGTATCTCAAAAGTTAGGACGTTCATTACATATATCCACTAGGAAGTTTTGGTAATTTTCTAGAAACCTGCGGCAACCCGATTTTGACGAAATTTGGTATACGGGGGTTTTTGGGGCGCTGATCACGAATCTGAAATAGTTTTTTGAGCGGAAACGTTTCGTTTTTGAGATATTCATCATCAGACTTGAAATTTAAACTAATCCTATTTTTACAATATTCCCCTTCTTTGCACACAATTTTTGATTTAAAGCTAAAGTGGCACACAATATTTGATTTTCACCTTTTAAAGCCCCGTTTTTTACGTATTTTGCATTATTTTTGCATTAAATTGCATAGCTATATTTTGAATCATTTCAATCCCAGTGTGCCATGAAGCCCTATGTGTAGGTATGGTTGCCGCATTATCAAAGAAAAGCCACGCAATTTAATGCAAAATAATGTTAAAAACGTAGAAAAACGGGCTTTTAAAAGGTGAAAATCAAAGAAAATCAAATATTTTGTGACACTTTAGCTTTAAATCAAGAATTGTGTGCAAAAGAAGGGGGAATATAGTGAAAATAAGCTTAGTTCAAATTTAAACTTTGATGATGAATATCTCGAGAACGAAACGTTTCCGCCAAAAATCTTTCGGATTCGTGATCAGCTGCCCCAAAAACCCCGTATACCAAATTTCGTTAAAATCGGAGTTGCCGCAGGTTTCTAGAAAATTACCAAAGCTTTTTCTTCAAATGAGTCCAAGAATCACCCCTTAAATATTAGCATGTCTTTAAGAAACACCCAGTATATGTACCTACCAAACTATGCAGGGATACTAAATTTATTAACTTCGGATAGAGATAGGTACCTTTATTTTATAGATAATTCTAGAATGAAAGATACATAAAGCGATAACAAAGTAAAAGTAAATGTGAGCCTAATATAATGACAAAGAAATTAATCTATTTATTAATAATTTATTTGAACCATGATTCAAAATATTTCAAGAAACCTCTCATAACTTCCCGGAAACGTGGCAACCTCGCTGGAGAAACAGCCGTTTCATAAAATAAAACGTGACAACTTCGCATGTCAGTTCGTTTTCGTCATTCGAGTAGGTGTGTTCTGTTTGCTCCGTTATTTTTGTAGTTTACGTTCCTTTCTACAAAATCCTCGCCTTTTTATTCGGTAAAAAAGTGTAGTGAAATGGCTTCGTCGCGGAAAAACAAGATGAAAACAATCTAAAGACTCTCAGAGAACTTGGAGCTTTACCGCCAAATAAGTTCTGCTTCGATTGCGGTCAAAGGGGACCAACTTATGTGAACGTTACCATAGGGTCTTTTGTGTGCACAAAATGTTCTGGAATCTTGTAAGTACCGTTTTAAAAACGTTGTAAAAAGTCGACGTTTTAAAGCCATCTGGCTTGTGGATTATTTTTAATTGTTTTTCTACCTGAAAGAACATTATAACTTCACAAGGACGAAAGGAAAGTTTATTTGTGTCTATGATACAAGTGGAAAGAGAGTTTCAAATATAAATCCAATGTAAAAAGCTGGCTATTGCCAATAATATAATTAAAGTACGTAGAAAAGGAAGTTTATATTCTAAGTATTTTACCTACACCTATTAAGATGGAAAATTGTTCTTCCTGAGGAAGTTCTTAACTTCTTAAAGACTACATACCTGACGTACTTTGATTTTATAGACGCTGAGTCTCTTAATTACCTACCTGACTGCTTTAGAATATTTTTATATATGTATATGCTTCATCATTTAGTGTATTCCTTTTACCTTGTAGAACCGTTCTGAACCATCTCTCTGAACTGTCAGTGGTGTCAAGAACGGTTCTACAACATGAAAAAATGTCAAAAAATTGTAAAAAGAACACTTATGTTGTCGTTCTGGGCGGTTCTGAAGAATAAAAGGAATACAGCAATTGCTAGTAGCAATTTGCTACGACAAACTTTTATACTTATTACCTTTGACAAATATTTAATATTCATGGACCAAAATGTACGTTTTAAAATTTGCTTCTACAAAAAATAAATGTTAACCGATCTGTTAAAATGGTGATTAAATATTTTAAAAATCATCAAAACCAAAATAATACATGTTTTTGTACTAACCAGAACTAACCAGTCAGTTTTATTCGACACTCCTTGGCTTAGCCAGAATGGGGCAATGATGGGTACGTCCCCCAGAATGTCTATTGCCCCCTAGAAAAAAACATGCATTAAAAATATGGTCATTATCCCGAAAGTTGCGACAATTTCGACTGAAAGAATTTTTAGTGGGAAACGTTTTGTTTGTGAGAGGGATATACATCATCAAACCTTACATTATATACAAGGGAGCCTTTAAACGCCAAAAAGCTCGCCAAAGTGGCTTCTTGTGTCAATCACTATGTTTTTGCCATTTTATCATGAAAAAATGCTTCTTTTTATGCGAAAACAATGCGTCGGACAAATTCAATTTGTAAATTTTTGCAACAAACGGACAAATATATTCTTTAAATTTTCACAATATACATTCCTGGACAAAAAAACCCGACAAAGAAAATTTTCTTAAAATTCAAACTTAAATAACTTTTGGTTTTTTGACTGATTTCAATTATTTTTTTGTCCAGTGGTAGCTTCTTTCATCAAGATTATTATTTAATATGGAGATTTCAAAAAGTTTTATAGGATTGGGTGTTAGACAGGGAAAAGCCAAATGTTGCGTTTGACCCAAATTTTCGAACACCCTGTGGACTAATTTAACGTCACAATTTTTTACCAGTGTATTGGATTTTAAAACCCCATCTTTTCTTAATATTTATTTTTTTTTTTTTAATATCAATATCTTTATTCTAGAAGGAAACACACATTTTTAAAGAAGACAATGAAATTTGTATGTAGTTATACTTTTACACTTTTCCTAAAATTTTTATTTTTTATGATAAAAAATAAATATAAAAATTAGTTTGTTAAGTTGGTTTTGTAGCTTTCAAATCAGTAATCAGATTTTTGTTATCTCTTGAGATATACAGGGTACGACAAAAAGTGTGATTTAAAAAAATACACCCTTTATATTATATCACCAGTAAAAAGATCTTTTAAAACGTTCACAAAAATACTACATTTTGGTATACCTATCTTTATTAGTTTCGGAAATATGACCTTCCAAATCTGTTTTATTTGGAATATTTTTTTTATTAAAAAAAAAATATTCTGTTTATGTAATTGACGTTTTTTTTTGCGGTTTTCTCAGTTTTACAAAAATGGATTTGTCCGGTTTTGCATCTAGGAGCTTAAAATTTGCTCACGAAGTGAAAAGCAGTGCAGTGCAAGTGCAAGTATTTTGCTGAAACAACACTGGAAAGAAATACAAATCAATTGGTGCTATTCCTTTTACCTTGTAGAACCGTTCTGAACCGTTCTCTGAACTGTCAATACTGGAAGAACGGTTCTACAACACGAAAAAATGTCAAAAATTGTAAAAGGAACACTTATAGGTGTCGTTCCGGGCGGTTCTGGAGCATAAAAGGAATATAGCAAATAACAGAAAATGGCTCTTCATGCATAGTGGCTAAATTAAATTCTATACAGTGTAGTGTTTTTGCTGTTTCTTCCTATGTCCGAGTTGCTTGTTCTTTGAGATACAGGGCATTATTCTTTTTTTTTAAGTCGGTATTTTTTAAATATCTTAGCTTTTAACCCATTTAGATAACATTTCGGGACACTTTTTTAATGTAATAAGCCGCTTGTAAAGCTGTCTTGGATATATTTTTATTTTAGAACCCTGTATCTCAAAAATATTTTTTAAGGCATAGGTTTATTTGACTTTTCTTTTTAAAATGGGTAATAGTTCGATATAGCGGTTTTCACTATTATAAGAGATTTTTGAAAAATTCTTTTCAGGGCGTTTCTATAGGTCGATTATGACACAAATCTGTGTGCGCGTTTTCCAAAATCCATTTCCATAATTTATTATTAATAAAAACATATTTACGCGACGGTGGAGTGAACAGGGGTGCTGGGTGGGGACAAAACAGTATAAATCCAACGTCAAACACAAGAAAACATTAATATACTGCACTCGGGGCACATGAAAAATGTAAATTAATTTTGAAAAGTATTAAATTTTTCGAAGAACTATCCCACACATATGAGATATCTCGTCCGCCATTAATTAAAGAAGGAAAATTTATTTTGGTCAGCTGATAACATGAAGTTTGTCATTATGAAAATGACGGTCTTGAGTCTTGATAGAAGCAGCGTTGCCAAACTTATTATGAAGAATTAACACCAAGCCTATTTCGGGGATTATCCACCATTTCCATGAGAAACAATGGTATTTTTTGTAGAAATGCCTCTTTCTTTATGTTTAGATATTTTCCTTTTTCTACAAATTATAATAGGAAGAAGGAATAACTTAATTTTTCATATGAATTTTGTCCTGTATCTTCCTTTTTTTAAAGCTATTGACACTTTCTCACTTTATTTGGCAACATCGCAAGACATTTACAGTTCTATTGCAAACTCTTCTTTTTTATGCAGTGACAGCCATGGCGGGATTGTTGTACTATTATTTATTTTTATTTTTTTAAACAATTTTTTGGACATTTTTGTAAACAGAAAGTGCGGTGTGTACTGTGAAATACTGTTTTTGGGCGTTTAATGTAGGATTTCTACTGTTTCGTCCCCACCCAGCACCCCTGTTCACTCCACCGTCCCGTAATATGTTTTTATTAATAATAAATTATAGAAATGGATTTTGGAAAACGCGCACACAGATTTGTGTCATAATCGACCTATAGAAACGCCCTGAAAAAGAATTTTTCAAAAATCTCTTATAATAGCTATATTTATAGCTAACCGCTATATCGAACTATTACCTTAAAATGCTGTAAATATTTATCATTTTAAAAACCAGAATTTTATTTACTGTTTTTCAAGTCAAAAGCTAACTCTGTGTATCTCCTGTGCCAAATTTAAAAATAATGTAGTTTTGATCATGTTTCAAAACAAACAACAAAACTAAAAATAAAAAGACGATTACTCAAGTGTCCGCGGAAGTCTCATTGTTCGTTAATATTTTCGACATTTAACACTGTGCAACGTTCACAATGGATCTATTTATATAAAAGCCTAAAGTGAATATGTTCTACTTACGGTACTGAACAGGAAAAAAGTATTTGGGAGTACTAAGTAGTTGCAGCCAGCTTTAATTTATCAGCTGTGCTGTTAACTTAATGTACCTAAATTAAAATATTATTATTTGGAGGTATATAGATGGGTCCACATTTATTTCATTCTGAAAGCAATACCGCCAAGTATAGAAGGAACAGTTTAAAAATGTAAATTCGGTGCTCTTTAATAGAGAAATATGGGTGGTAACGTCATGCGGTATTAACGTAAGCGCTATTATGACATATAAGTTATGCGCGATTCGATTTTTACCGTCGCTGGTAGTAATAACGTTACCGCATGGAGTAATTTGAGGGCTGATAACGCCGCGTGCTATTTAAAATGGCGAATAGAATTGCCATTCGCACAATATTTTTCTTTGTTTATTTTTTAAGGTTATATTATTTATTTCGACAATATTTGGGTAATAAAGCCACAGAGTAAAGATAAACTACTAATCTTTGATAAAGCCTTGTTTTTTTTATTTTGGGATAAATGTCGCAGGTGAAAAAGAAACAAAAAGGTTAAGATTTTCGGCCGACATTGACCTGGCTTTACTGAGAGAATGTCTTAGTCAAAATTCATCTGGAAAAGTGGAAAAATGTACAGTAAAATGTGTTTGAAATAGTGGGAAAAACTTTAGTATTCGCACATTAAAGGATCATTTGTTTTTGATTTTGTAAATTCGCAGACAGGTGTAATTAACCGTTCGTAATACGGCGTCTTCCATATCTCTAAAAACAAACACTAAATACCGTATGCGGTATTTAAATAGCGCCTTACGTAAATAACGAACGTAGGCGGTAACCAAAGTACCCATATCTCTCTAATAAGAAAAAAAATCACCAAAAAGTTTAAAGCAAATAAATCGGCATGCTTGTCTTCGCGGCCGCCTTTGCTATATTTCTTTTATGATATGCCGGTTGATGCTGGTGGAAACTTACCAATCTAACTTAAAATGAGGTGCTTTTTACTGGAAAAATATTGAAAAAAAAATTATAAATTATTACAAATGCTTTTGGAAACCTAAACCTTATTATATGTTATTATAAATTTACACCCCCTTAACATTATTATTTTCTATTCTACAAAATAAACTAAAATATCAGTTTGTTTGGTTAATTCGGTAGTATTCTAATCAGTAATCCGATGATTATTATCTCATATGATATACAGGGTACGACAATAGGTATGATTTTTTTAAATTGAATACCCTGAATATTATATCACCACCAAAATCTTTTAAAATGCTTTAAAAAATACTACATTTGATGTGTCTATCTCAATTAGTTTCGGAAATATGACCATCCAAATCTGAAAAATAATTTTAAATTATTCTTAGAAGCGTAATAGAGATACATCTTCCCCAACTTTTTTATTTTTTAACGTATAAAATAAATAAAAACACTGTTTTGTTGGGTAGATTCTGTAGAATCCATATCTTTCATCAGAATGCTTTTATCTTTTAGGATATCCAGTGTAAGACAAAACATATTAAATTTTAAAATGGAAAACCTTGTAAATTATAAAAATATCTTGTATCTGTCCTTACACTCAGAAATAGCAAAAAGTAGAAAGGCAATTGTAACTACAAAACCAAAACACAACAATAGCTCTTATTATTTAAACTCTTTTACTTTTTTTAGTAAAAAGGCTAATAATAAACTAAGTAGATTAAATGTTGTATAGTTATGTTTACTTAAAATACATTTTCAAGTTTCTTATTACCCCAATAGAAGTCGTCATATCCTTTTATAATTTTGCGTACATGTAGTTTGGAGTATCTACTTTAAAATACACAGCATGAGCCATTAAAATTTAAAAGTTGCTTTTGGCCAAAATAATGGATTTCTATCCCATAGTGTATCGGCGCGACGCTGAAAAGAATAGCGGCGCCTGGTATTTTTATTGTTCATAAATATGAGGCGATAATAATATAACAATTTTTAAAAATATATTAGCATCTAACTAGCAAATAGGTTAACCGAAAAATCTAAAGTTTTTACCATGGACGTAGATTTGCATGCTCTTCAATAAACTTCAATAGAATTTTTCTCTGAAATAATTAGGGGTGCCAATAATTGACCCCATTAAAAATTACATGTCCCGCACGGCGATACATCACCCGGTATATTTGCAACTACAATTGGTAAAATGGAAAATATTTATTTTATAGTAAAATTTAAAAGCTCGTGTCAAAGTTACAAATATTAATTCATAAGAATATTATTTTGCACAAACTTGGTGTGAAATTTTCTTACCGAATACCACACGTGCTTAAATTATTCCGTGAAATTGTTTCTCGGCCACAAATAGTTTAAGAAAATTCTCTCTCGTCTGCGGCTCGGGATAATTTTCAAAATATTCGTGGCCTTGAAAAAATTTCCGAAATAAATTTAGCACTAGTGGTATTACAGTGAAAATAAACAGGGAAAATCCCTGTTAGTAAAAATTTTTGATATTCGTCAATTCCACACACTTAAAACCTGCTACCCTGTAAGCTACCTACCACCAACGAAAATTGTTATAAGGAAAAAATTGGACGTCTCGGCAAAATGAAGCTATTTACCAAAAATTTTACTTGTAAAAATGGTTCAGGGATCCCTTAACCAGCTGACTTCATTCTGAATGTTTTATTAATATTTTAAATGGCATTTGTCACGTTATTATATCATCATGATCACTTGCAAGTGAAAGAAGTGAAACTGATAATTTTTCAAAAGAATACCACTACCGTAATGAACCCACCAGTAATAAATAAATAATGACGAATAACTTATAGAAAGAAAACATTAAACCAAAATTGATAATACTTTTTTAAACAGTTTTGATTAATGAAGACTCTTTGTTTGACCTCCGGACAGTGCGGACGTGCGTAGAGGACTACAAAGTTCTTCCCGGAGTGGCGGTTAGAGGTGTCGTAACGAACGTTTTTTACCTTCGGGGATTAAGGAAAGATTTACGCTAAATTGACGGCATCTTTCTTCTGGATCTAAGCGCTGTGAGCGAAGATTCCTATAAGCTGATGGTATCCTGTTTGGTGGTGAACACGAGGTATTTCTCAAATGGCGGGAAATGGATGGGCGTGCCATGGGAACTGTCAGTGGTGAAAGTGAAGGTTATACGTAACACCAGTAGCAGATCTTGGTTTGACAGCCGACAATTTATGCATTGCATCGATTGTTAAATTATTTGTTTTCTTTTGGAATTTCTGGGAGCTGCGAGCTCGATTATCCAGATATTCCTCCGACGAAGCCCTGGAAAGCATAGTCCGGAAGGGGGAGAGTGGTGGATTGGACCTGAAGGGACCATAACCAAGAAAAAAATAGAGAGAAAAAGAGAGAGAGAGAGTTTTGATTAATATTAATTTGGATTCAACATGTGCACTGTGTTCATTTGAGGGCATTATAGGGAAAAAGCGTTAAATTGCAAATAAAAAATACATTCTTAGAAGAGTTAAACTGCATTTTAAAACACCCTGTATATACTGGGGTATTTTAAATGCTCTAACGTTGAGAATTGCTTACAATTATATTTGACTGTCTCCACTTTCGAATTTAGGTTGTGTACTTTTCATTTTCAAATTGCGTTTTGCCAAATAAGAGCATTGAAAGTGACAATTAAATAATATAAAGTGAAACTTTCTTGCCATTTAAATAATTGTACGCTTATTAGAATAATTTACGTTGGATTTAAAAATTTTAGGTGATGGGAACGGTTTAGTTTGGGAAAGTTAGTTTAGTTTTGGTCTTGAGTTTCTGTGGTTCATATCACAGCTGTATTTCTAATTATTCACGAATTGAGTTTTAATTGTGAAAAGATAAGATTTTTTTTTTATTATTTAATTATTTGGACATGGGTCTAGGAAAGTCGGTTTAGTTTATTGTTCTGTGTTTTATTGTCGGAAGTTCATTACCAGCTGCATTTGTCTGCAGGTCGTATTGTTTAAACTATTTTATTTGTTAATGACTTTTTAGAATTAAGTGTGACTGTGACTGTGACTATTAGAAAACCCGCGGAATTTTGTTTGATAACTGTAAATTACTTGCGTGAGTCATTGCTACATTTAGAAAATTTGAAAGGTAAGTTTACGATTCGTTGAAATTATATTTCATGGATAATAGTACTTTTTTATTGAGCGGTGGTATGTTGCCGTACGTTTTGATGGTCTGGATTAAGGTGAGGCCACACACAACTGCAACAAGCCCGCAGCCGTGCGTCTCGCTGGTGAAATGTAGGGGGATGGGGTGCAAAAGTTTTGTACTTAATAAAATGGCAGTAACATGAGTCTCTTATACTACGCTTTCGCTAATCGTAAAGTAAACGCCTTACCAATAAGGTAACACAGTTTTACCTATACTACACTCAAAATTTGGATAAAAGGAAGGCACTGGCTAAACGACCGCCGGCGGTTTTGCTCAATTTTAAGAAGAAAACCGCCGCCTGGAAGTTTTTTGTATCTATTGTTTTTTTATCTTTGGACAATCCACGAAGGCTGAAAGCCTAAATACTAACGTACCGTGGGTGTCTTAAGCAGGGTAAGAGGAAGTTTGTTAACACGGGACTTAAAAACTTGAAGATTTGGGGGGAAGGAAAGACCTCCGCTGGCAGTAGGTTCCACAGTCTAGAAACTCTAGGGATAAAAGAACGAACGAAATGGGAAGTTCGGGGCCTGTCCAATTGAACCGTATAGAGATGCATACGCGCGGCACGACGAATTTCTCTGTTGGGAGCTGCAAGAGGAGGGACTATACTGGATAATTCGTCGGAGCAGAAGCCGTAAAAGTATCTATAGAAGAGCGATAGATCTCCCACAGCTCGACGATGGGCAAGAAAAGGAAGTCTTTGAGTAAGTAAAGGATCATTAATAAGACGAACAGCCCTTCTTTGAATGGCATCAAGAATGCTGAGGGTTGTAGGGGATGCCATTCCCCAGACATGAGAACAATATTCTAGAGAGGGTCGAATTTGAGACACATACAAAGTGTATAAATTGGAAGGAGAAAAATACTTTTGGCTCGGAAAAGAAATGTGCCAAAAATAGTATATTATGATCCAGTGACGTATGTGTTAGTTAAAAATTTATGCATTCCACTACTGTTCTAAAAATATTAGTTTTTTTGTTTTTTCCTTCCTTTGGAATCTCATTAATTTTTCTCGGAATTTTTATTATGGTAATAAAGATTGGCATGCTTTTGTTTTTATTAGGTGAAACAAATGCCTGAAAAAATTAACAATTCGTCAAGCAGGTGTTTTATTTTTGATTCACTATTGTTTAAATTTCTGTCAGACATTACTCATGTAATTTAATAAATCCAATTTCTCGACCGAATTTTAAATGGCACATAATCATAGTAATAAATTTTGCAATCGATGTTGTGTGACCCAAATACCTACAAAATCCGATTCAATTTTTATGACCTTATTATGTTTAAACGACCTGTTAATAACCTAACCTCGCACTTAACCTATTTTTTTGTAAATTAAATCACGCCCAATAATATTTAAAAAAAAACATACGTAGATATAAAGGACTCTAATTAGGAAAAGGGTTGCATTTTGATAATTAGTCAATAAAAACTCGATAAAAAACCTCTAAAGCCCTTATGTCACACTCAGCCCCGGATCTTAATTTTTTTAAGGCCTTCTGCCGCTCCCCCTGGCCATTTTTTTACTTTAACTTTGATGCCTATTTCCAGAAAATATGTCTAATTTTTTTCATAGCTCGTGGCGTTACTTTTAAAATATATCGATGTACAGGGTGGGCCAAATTCGACGATTTTTATAGGAAACTCATGTTTTACAAAAAAAAAAATAATATTACCTATTAATAATAAAACTTAAATAAAATGTTCCTAGGGCAAAATATTTACAAAATACGTAGGGTGTTCAGTAAGTTTTGAGATACTTTGTAACTAAACGGTGCAGGAAAGTAACATTGATGTTTTTTGTTTGTACATGTCATGACATGTCGTAGTCCTACATAGTTATTAGTAAACTATCAGTTTTGCACCAGTTCGGGTCCAGCGATTTTAGCGCAATGGCGTCGTGGACGACTATCGAAAGCCGTATAATTTTAAAATACAACTTTTACGTGGGGTATCTCAAGAACAGTGTTTAAAAGAAATGAAGCCTATACTTGGTGATGACTGTCCATCTCGTGCGACCATATACAGATGGTACAAACAATTTCAGCGGGGCTAGTTGTCGCTTGAAGACGCCTCACGCTCAGGTCGACCGTGTGAAGTAGTTATCCCAGAAAACATATCTGCCGTCCAAAAAGCTATAGAAACAAACCGACGAATTACTTATCGACAGTTAGAAAAGACATTGAACATTAGTTTAGCAACATTACACACGATCATACATGAGCACTTCGGTTTTAGAAAAATTTGTACTCTTTGGGTTCCACACAAGTTAACTCCCGAGCAGCAGACTCAAGAGTGAATTGGTGTAAAAAAATGATGTCCAAATTCCAGGAGGGTAAATCTAAAGACATAGTGTCAATCGTCACGGAAGATGAAACTTATCTTTATTATTACGACGTCCCAACTAAACAACAGAATAAGATATGGGTTCTCGAAGGTGAAGAAACTTCGACCGAAGTTCGCAAATCAAGAGCTGTAAAAAAATAATGATAGTTGTTTTCTTTGGTTCAAGAGGAATAATTGAACGTGTTGTGCTCCGTTAAACAGAAGACCGTAACTGCTCTCTGGTACACTACAGTATGCCTTTCAAAAATTATAGAAAAGTTAAGAGTGATTCGCCCAAACTCGCAACTCGCTAGCTGGTACCTTCATCATAACAATGCTCCACCTCATCAAGCTGAACTTACCAGTCAATTTTTGACAGATGCAGGTTTAAGACTTTTGGAACATCTGCCTTATAGCCTCGACTTGGCGCCGTGTGAATTTGGGTTGTTTCCTTTTGTCAAGAGTCAACTGAAAGGACAAAAGTTTAAAACTAAAGACGCGCTACTGGAGGCCTGGGATAAAATATGCCCTGAAATTTCAAATGAAAAGTGGAAAGCTATTTTCAGTGACTGGTTTGTTAGAATGGAAAAGTGTATTCAATGTAGTGGAAATTATTTTGAAAAAATCAAAAAGGTGTACGTATATCTTAAAACTTTTCGAACACCCTACGTAAATTAGATTACTTTTTAAAAGGGGACCATTCTTTACCTTTATTTGCGTTATTAAATTGTTAATAAAAATGGTTTCCCATCATTGCAGTCAATAAAAACAAAAGTTATAAGAAGATTGTTTAAAGTAAAACATGATTATTTTTTCATAGCCTAAGTACTATCTAGCCAATATCAGTAATAAATGACAAAATATGCAATATCTCAGACACGGCTGAGAAAAATTAAAGTGTGATACATTTTTGACAAGTTAATTTTTAACCATTTTAATAGAATAGTGAAAAAATATACACAGTGTTCCATTTAAAATAAATAAATAAGTCAAATATGTGTCACCTTAGAAAAAACTAAAACCATATCTGCATAAAAAAATGCTGTAAAAATGTTTTTTCAGAATTAAAAAAATAATAAAGGATTAAAAAACGCAGGAAATTAAGAATCAGGCTGTGGCGAGTAAACGACGCAAGATAGTGATTTGCGGTTTTTACCAGTAAGTTCGGCTTGAAATTTGAGCACTTCTTAATAAACTTCCCTCCTATGGTCTTTTAACTAAACTCTGTACTTGGCTCTCTAGTTATCTATCTGATCGACGTATATCAGTTATTGTGGACGGCCATTCTTCAAGCTTTCACCCAGTAAATGCTGGAGTTTCTCAGGGCTCAGTTCTGGCACCAACATTGTTTCTTCTTCACATCAACGACCTTCTCTCGTCCACAACTCATTCCATTCATAGTTTCGCCGACGATAGTACCCTTCACTCCAGTTTTCAGGTTCCTAAACCCATCACTAAACCTGACTTGGAAAATAAACGCAGAGCGATGCAGATATCTCTTTCGCAGGATCTTAATTTAATATTGGATTGGGGCGCCAAAAATCTTGTCCATTTTAATGCATTCAAAACACAATCATGTTCCTTGTCGCGAAAAGAGTCATAAGAGTCATCAAATACTTATCCTCTACTTATGAGCGGCCAAGTTTTACAGAGCAAAGACACCTTCAATCTTGTGGGCGTCACATTTAAAAGTAACCTTAACTGGCATAAACACATTGTATCTATAGCCACGGCAGCTTCAGAAAAACTTGGATTTCTCTTTCGAGCCAAAAGTATTTTTCCTCTTCTACTTTATACACTTTATAGGTGTCCCAAATCCGATCTCCCTTGGAATATTGTTCTCATATCTGGGGCATGGCGTCCCCCATAACCCTAAGCATTCTTGACTCTATTCAAAGAAGAGCTATTCGTCTCATTAATGATCCTTCACTTACAGAAAGGCTTCTCTCTCTTGCCCATCGTCGGGCTGTGGGGATTTATCGCTTTTTTATAGGTACTTCCATGGCTTCTGCTCTGAAGAATTGTCTAGTATAGTTTCTCCACTCATGATTCCCAACAGAGAAACTCATGCATAGGCTCCCGAACATCTCACTTTGTTCGTTCTTTTATCCCTAGAGTTTCTAGATTGTGGGACCTGCTGCCCGCGGAGGTCTTTCCTTCCCCCCAAATCTTCAAGTATTTAAGTCCCGTGTCAACAAACTCCCTCTTACCTCGCTTAAGACACCCACGGTACGTTAGTATTTAGGCTTTTAGCCTTTGTGGTTTGTCCAAAGATAAAAAAAGGCAAATGTTTAAATTTTAAAAGTTTTATTGTTCGATCTTTACTCAACATTGATAGTGTACCGGGCCAAAGTATTTGTTTCTTAATTATATCTAAAGAATCATGTAGATTACATCAAATTAGCCTAAATAATAGGATCGGTATAATTGAATGCACCGGCTAATAAGTCTCATTAGCTAATCAGTAATCTTACTAATGGTATCTCATTAATGCATGATGATTAAAAAAATTTAAGATTTCATTTAGAAAATTGATAAACAAGATTAAAAACCGATAATCTATAGTTCGCAGAGCCGTCTGGTAAAACGGAGCCAAATCAGGCTAATTCGGTGGCCTTAAGGACGTTCCCAAGGAGTAGTGCGACCATTAAAGTCTTTAGAGGCTTCGACACATTAGTTTTAAGTTTTTTCTCCTGCAATTGTCATAAGAAATTCGAAAGAGCCGAGTTAAAATAGGCACTAACTTTTATGAAGAATAAATTTTTATGAAAATTTCCAAATAAAAAAGTTTTGCAGTTTTTGCACACCTAATGGATCATACTGTACATTTACACTTTCTTAATTTGGTTATTTTTTAACCATATTAAGTGAACCAAACATACCTATTAGCTTCTTAGTTTATTCGAATCGAATACCCAATATAATGTCGCTTTACAGGATTTATAAGCGACATTTTGTAATGACACATGCGTTACTGTGAAGAGAAATTTAAGAATAGAGTTTCAATAATGAAATTTTGGCATTTCTAAGGTTACGCATGTGATTTAACTATAGAAATATCATGCAGAATAGAGAAGACATTATGGGTTAAATCCATTTTAAATGTATTTATTTGACCATATGTAAAAAAAACAACGTCTAAAACAAAGCAAACGTATTTAAATCACCACCTGAATATCTAAGCACTAACAAGAAACAGAAACTCGATTTCGAGTAGTTATGACTCACATTTGTATGGTCGCGTAGTCGTGTGGTTGGGAACCATTTACGGATTAGAAATGAAAACCGAAACTGCCTCATTAAAACATTCAAAATTACAATTCTCACTTCCATTTTGGTATTTGAAAAGTGAACATAACTCCAAACATGAGCTGTGACAACCACAAAGGTTTCTTGGGTTATGACCCCACTGAAAGGCCCATAGAAATGTTCCTTTCAATTCTTGAAAACTAAAGAGAATTTTACAAAGGTTTCTTGGGTTATGACCCCCATGAAAGTCCCATAGAAATTTTCCTTTCAATTCTCGAAAACTAAAGAGAATTTCAACATTTAAAATTTATTATTTATTTAAAATGATCTGGTATTTGTTAAACAACCAATGATTGTTTCATATTGGGCATTTTTGATAACACTCTTTCAATATACATAAGTAATACTGATAAGGAAAAAGATAGATACAAATCTCAAGAATTTTGGAAATATACCAGACCATTTTAAATAAGTAAATAAACAATTTAAAATGTGTACTTTAAGCTAAACACATGTCGTTTTGAAAGCATTATTTTACTTCAGGGTATTCTATTTCTATTCCAGCTGCACAGAGGCAGAATGGCGTTGGCTGCTTACTCAGCGCCGTATCGCCAGTATGGATATTGCTCCTTCTCAAAGCTTAGCAGGAGGGCGAGCGACCCTTCGCCACTGGTTACACTCTGGATGATCCAGTTAAGATAGGGAGCTATCCATATTCGGTGGCGACCTTGAAATGTCCGGCTCTAGGCCGTCTCAAGGTCCCCGATTAATTCCAATAATATTTAATCGATGAAATGCACATCTAGAAGCTGCTAAACTGCAGACCAAATGTCCAGATATAATCGGTTACTGTCAGCTTCCTTTCCCCCTCGCGAGCATGTGCCCTTAGTCGCCATAGACAAACATAACCACGTGCGATGAGGAAAAAAGTTTTTAGGAATCACTTCGGACTTCGGAAAATACTTCCACGGCACTACTAGATGACAATGTGAGTTTTTCTCGATTCCCCAGGGTAGAAAACGACCGTACAGTTCCTCCAACCGCCAAAATCCGGAAGAACTTTGTAGTTCTCCACGGCACGTCCGTACAACTCGAGATTCGAAAAGGAAGTCCTACTTCTGGGTAGTTCTTGAAGATAATTGAGAGATATGGGTGGTGCTGTAACGTCATGCGGTATTAACGTAAGCGCTATTATGACAGATAAGTTATGCGCGATTCGATTTTTACCGTCGCTGGTAGTAATTACGTTACCGCATGGAGGAATTTGAGGGCTGATAACGCTGTGTGCTATTTAAAATAGCGAATAGAATTGCCATGCGCATACTATCTTTCATTGTTTATTTTTTAAGGTTATATTATTTATTTCGACGATTTCTACAAATATTAGCAACAGAGTAAACTACTAATTTTTGATAAATCCTTGCTTTTGTATTTAGGGATAAATTTCGCAGGTGGAAAAGAAATAAAAGGTTAAGATTCTCGACCGACAATAACATGGCTTTGCTGAGAGAATGTCTTAGTCAAAATTCATCTCGAAAAGTGGAAAAATGTTCAGTAAAATGTGTTTGAAATAACGGGAAAATTTTAATTAAGTATTCGCTCATTAATGAATCATTTGTTTTTAATTTGTTAATTCGCAGACAGGTGTAATTAACCGTTCGTAATACGGCGTCTTCCATATCTCTAAAAACAAACACTAAATACCGTATGCGGTATTTAAATAGCGCCGTACGTAAATAACGAACGTAGGCGGTAACCAAAGTACCCATATCTCTCTAAAGTATGTCTTCGTATACGTTGTCCCAACTCATCCCAGACAGACAGACGGTAATAAACATATACACGTATGTCAGAAAGGATATCTTCAAAAATAAATGATCCAGCGCCTACTACACTACTTATTTAAGCTGAAATTTACATATTGACGTTTCCGTGAGCCGTTTGCAATTAAAGCTGAATTTATGGATTTACGTTTCCGTTACCGATCGCCGTTTGACGTTTTGGTTTCTGATATGATATCAAGGTTAGTTTATATTTATAAGGTTGCGACATATCCTCAACTCTTAGGCGGTTCGAGGTCGGGGCCGCAAGGAAGGGCACTTCACGGAGATAAGTTGGCAAGACTGGGTAAAATCAGAGCTGATGATCAATCCAGTGGCGTCTTGAATTTGCGCATATCATTTTGCATTATTTTGGTAGTGATATTTGTTGAAAGATGTAATTCTAAATGTTTTCCATTTAAAGTAAAAGAATTTACAACTTAATAATAATTAATGAACTGTTGTGAAAACGATTGTTCTAATAATACAATAAACTGTATATATCCGGCACTGAACAACATAGCCGAAAAATGGGAGATGTGACGTCATAACACGTCAAAGCAATATGGCCGAATGTCGCGACCCTATATAGACCGACTTTGATATGGTATATGAAAATAGTAAACAGAAACCATAAATTGGCAAATGCGAAGTTTTTTTTTGTCTTCTAACTGAAAACGTCAATTGGCCAACGGAAACAGAACCGTCAATCTATAAATCCAGCTTTATAAATGAAGCAGCGAACTCCAGTTTATCAATTAATACATTCTGTTATAGATGGGCCCATATTTAATTCATTCTGAAAGCGATGCCGCCAAGTACACAGAAAATGATAAAGTAAACAAACCTTTTCGAATGCACATAGCCTTGGACAGAGCCTGATTATATATTTTTAGATAAATAATAAAAAAATACATTGCTAAAACACGTATCACCTACTTACAAAACATTCTCTTATTTCGCCTCTGCCTACTATAAAACCGTGGCACGTGGGGTGGTACTAGGAACTGGTCGGGTTAAATATTTTTTGCTGCAATAAATTATTGTTCACACAAGGGTTTCTTTACTTTATTATTTTTTGTGTACTTGGCGGAATCGCTTTCAGAATGAATTAAATTTGGACCCATCTTTACCCGTTTCTGATCAACTTTTTCTGTTTGATATTTGTATCACCGGTTTTAACAGCTGTTTTTATATTGATTTTTTTACCCCACTTTTTATTCAAAATTGTTACGTGGACAGGTTGGGCGATTTTATGGGCTATCTCAGTTATTACTAAAGTTATTAAAAGTCCGATGTAGGCAAGTATTATGGGCTCGATTTTGGAGAAGCTTAAAATGGCCAGATGGTCAGAATTTTAATAAAATTATTTATCTAAGGGATCCTTTTAAGAGTATATTAAGGTTAGTATAAATCATAAAAAATATCCCAATTATTACATTTAATTATTAATTTAAAATAATATTGTAAAAGAAGGTGTTTATACGAGGTACACTCAAAAACAAATGTTAAAATTTAAATATTTAAAAAACTATAAGAGATAATCATACCTTAATATATATATATATATATATATTTAAATTTTTCTTGTTTTTCTTGGACTTTAGGATTATATATTTTATGTTTTTACTTTTCTTGGGGTTTAAGTCCTTTTAAAAATACTTTTCTTTTCTTATTTTTGTTGCATTTATTGACGTTTCGGTACTTGAATCTTTTATATAATAGATTCAATGGACTTCAAAAACAAAATAAAAAACATAACAATTCCAAACGACCACACACTAATTTCCTTAGACGTAGTTTCTCTTTACACAAACGTACCAATCAGTCTAGTAAACAAAATAATAACAAAAAAATGGGATGAAATAAAACTATTTACTGATATACCGTTGAAAGAATTTTTAAAAGCTGTTGAATTAACCTTAAACTCTACATACTTTCTATATAACCAAAAATTTTATAAACAAATTGAGGGATGTGCAATGGGCTTCAATCTCCAGCGTAATAGCGCAACTTGTGCTGGAAGATCTCGAGGAAACAGTTATTAGAACGCTAAAATTCAAACTACCATTTTTCTTTAGATATGTCGATGACTGCATAACAGCAGTCCCCAAAAATCAGTGCAACTCAATTTTAAATGAATTTAATAAATACCACCACAAACTTCAATTTTTAATAGAAATGGAAAAAGATAATAAAATCAATTTCTTAGATTTAACGATATATCACAAAGAAAACACATTAAAAACCATATGGTTCACAAAAGAAACATGGTCATCCAGATATATTCATTTTAATTCCCAACATCACTTATCCCAAAAAAATCCGTCATTATTGGACTTGCAGACCGCAGTATAATGTTATCCGACCCCGAATACCGACACGAAGCTATTACCAAAGCAAAAAAAGCTCTAAAACTTAACAACTACCCGCAAAATCTTATAGAAAACATTTTTAAAAAGAGAATACATAAATTTTATAATTATCAGGATTCTACAAAAAAAGATAAAAATAAAAAATATATGTCACTACCATACATTCCAACCCTGTCGGAAAAAATACAAAATGTTTTTAAAAACCACAATATAACTGTCAGTCATAGAAGTCACAATCTGCTACGAAATAGCTTTAGTAAATTAAAATCCAAAATTCCGAAGGATAAAAAAACACACACAATATACGAAATTCCTGTAAAAACTGCAATGGAGTATACATCGGTCAAACCAGCCAACATCTAAAAAATAGGATGAACGGTCACAAATTCGACAAAAAAACAAAACAGCCTTAACAAACCACAGCATAGATAAACAACACACATTTGATTTCGACAAAGTAAAAATTCTGAAAACAGAAAGTCATACTAAAAAACGCGAATTTCTAGAAATGATCGAAATCCAAAAAAACAAAAACGCCATAAACGCAAAAACAGATACAAAACAACTTAGCAAAATATACCACAACATTATAAAATAAACACCCAGTAAAAACGCAAACCAACATAATAATAAATACTCTAAATACCAAATAAAAATAGGACTGGTCCCTCAAACAATAACAAATAATTAGTTGGAAAACCCGTCATCTTTGCCATAAAACCTTCCTACCTCTGTTACCTAAATTATTAATTCAACCCAAAACCCCCAAACCGAAATATGCACCCGGGCTCTAGCTCTCAGTTCATATCTATCCTTGGTGTAACAGTGCAAACATGTACAAAACCAAAAGAAAAAAGTGCTTATGTAAGTGAAATTTTACAAACACATAAAAAGAGCAGTTCCCGAAAAATTTGTTTAAGGTAAAACATTAGTTGTTAGCTTCTAGATTTAGATATTTATTACTGTCATATTTTTTAGCGCTTAGTGAAAAACTGTATTTCTATTTCTGATGAAGGTCAAATAGTACCGAAACGTCAATAAATGCAACAAAAATAAGAAAAGAAAAGTATTTTTTAAAAGGACTTAAACCCCAAGAAAAGTAAAAACATAAAATATATAATCCTAAAGTCCAAGAAAAACAAGAAAAAATTTAAATATTCTGGCATGGGTGAAAATATGCCAAGTTTCGACGACATCGCTAGAGAATACGGACAAACAGCTGTAAATAATATGAAAATCCTGCGAAACATCAATCAAAAGCTAGTAAAACAAAAAAATAGAAGGATCTTCCTTTTAAGATGTAAAGATGAAAATCTCTCACCAACCTTTTTAAAATTTAAAATAAATCATATTACTTTCAATTGTAAAAACCTTGAACAAAAATTTAGGAACTGTCTCTTACAAAATTTTATTAGTAACTTACTAAATTTGTTGATCACTGACACAACAAAAACATAAACATACTACAAAATGAAAAAACAAAAAAATTAAGCTCTTTAGAAACTCTAATACCACCACATATACTTAACAACTTTATTACAGAACTAAATGAAAAAACGAAACGCAGTTTCAAAAAATTAAACAAAACAATATAAAAAAAATTAATAATTTAAAAAACCAAAATCGCATCACTAAAGAATCAAATGATACAAGCGGCTGGATCGAAAATTTAACAGACGTTTCTATACCCGAAGATATAGCCGAAATTTTAAGTTTAGGACCCAATTACGCAATTCCATTAGAAAAACCGGATGATATACCGATCCCGGAAATTATAAGTAATGTCGAAATTTCACTCACAAATCTGAACTCTGATACTAAAGACGAACTAAGATCAACCTGCTCCAATATCATCACAAACTACAAAAACAACTTCAATAGATTAACAAAAAATAACACACAAAAGACCCTCTTAAAAAAAGTAAATAAAACCAAATCTTTTCTAAAGAAAAATAAAAATCTAAAAATTCTAATTCCAGATAAATCAAACAAAACTGTTATAATGCACTCTCATGAGTATGAAAAAAGATGAGCGATTTGCTACAAGACAACAATACCTATAAAGAACTAAAAAATGACCCAACCAACACTTATCAAAAGCGTAATAACGAACTAATATCACTTTGGGAAAACAAAACATACATATCACCAAATACTGCAAAACAATTAAAAATCCAAAATGCCCTACCACCACGAATATATGGACTCCCAAAACTACATAAACAAGGCATTCCACTAAGACCCATTGTATCATGTATTCAATCACCCTTTGAAAACCTTTCCAAATTCCTAAAAATATATTACACAACGTGATCAATAAAAACCAATATTATATAAAAGATTCAATGGACTTCAAAAACAAAATAAAAAACATAACAATTCCAAACGACCACACACTAATTTCCTTAGACGTAGTTTCTCTTTACACAAACGTACCAATCAGTCTAGTAAACAAAATAATAACAAAAAATGGGATGAAATAAAACTATTTACTGATATACCGTTGAAAGAATTTTTAAGCTGTTGAATTAACCTTAAACTCTACATACTTTCTATATAACCAAAAATTTTATAAACAAATTGAGGGATGTGCAATGGGAGCTTCAATCTCCAGCGTAATAGCGCAACTTGTGCTGGAAGATCTCGAGGAAACAGTTATTAGAACGCTAAAATTCAAACTACCATTTTTCTTTAGATATGTCGATGACTGCATAACAGCAGTCCCCAAAAATCAGTGCAACTCAATTTTAAATGAATTTAATAAATACCACCACAAACTTCAATTTTTAATAGAAATGGAAAAAGATAATAAAATCAATTTCTTAGATTTAACGATATATCACAAAGAAAACACATTAAAAACCATATGGTTCACAAAAGAAACATGGTCATCCAGATATATTCATTTTAATTCCCAACATCACTTATCCCAAAAAAATCTGTCATTATTGGACTTGCAGACCGCAGTATAATGTTATCCGACCCCGAATACCGACACGAAGCTATTACCAAAGCAAAAAAGCTCTAAAACTTAACAACTACCCGCTGCACGTGTCCAGCCTATTCCCAAGAAAGGATCTAAATCTCTTCCATCCAATTATAGACCCATTTCACACCTCTCAATGCTTTGTAAAGTAATGGAGAAATCCATTAACTCGCAAATTCTTAGGTATTTAGAAAAACATAAAATTTTACATGACAGGCAATACAGATTTCGTCACAAGAGATCTACAGCGGATCTTCTTTCCTTCGTTTCACACAACTGGAACAAGTCTCTTGAGTTTCTAGGTGACTCCCAGATCGTTGCTCTTGATATATCTAAAGCTTTCGACCAAGTCTGGCGTGACGCACTTCTGAATAAACTTCCCTCCTATGGTCTTCCAACTAAACTCTGCTCTTGGCTCTCCAGTTATCTTTCTAATCGACGTATATCAGTCATTGTTGATGGCCACTCTTCAAGCTTTCACGAAATTAATGCTGGAGTGCCTCAGGGTTCAGCACTAGCACCAACTTTGTTTCTTCTTCACATCAACGACCTTCTTTCTTCCACAACCAAATTTCAAAATTCATAGTTATGCTGACGATAGTACCCTTCACTCTACTTTTTAGGTTCCCAAACCAATCTCTCAACTCGACTTGGAAGGCAAACGCAGGGCGATGCGGATATGTCTTTCACAGGATCTCAATTTGATATTGGATTGGGGCGCCAAAAATATCGTTCAATTTAATGCATCCAAAACACAATCATGTTCCCCTTCGCGAAAAAAAGTCATCAAACACTCACCCTTTGCTTATGAGTGGCCAGGTTTTGCAGAACGGGGACACGTTTAACCTTGTGGGCGTCACATTTGAAAATAACCTTAACTGGCATAAACACATTGTATCTATAGCCACCGCGGCGTCAAAAAAGCTTGGATTTCTTTTCCGAGTCAAAAAGTATTTTTCCCCTTTCAATTTATACACTTTGTATGTGTCCCAAATTCGACCCTCTCTGGAATATTGTTCTCATGTCTGGGGAATGGCATCCCCTACAACCTTCAGCGTTCTTGATGCCATTCAAAGAAGGGTTGTTCGTCTTATTAATGATCCTTTACTTACTCAAAAACTTCCTTCTCTTGCCCATCGTCGAGCTGTGGGAGATCTATCGCCCTTCTATAGATACTTTTACGGCTCTTGCTCCAACGAATTATCCAGTATAGTCCCTCTTCTTGCAGCTCCCAATAGAGAAACTTGTGGTGCCGCACGTATGCATCCCTATACGGTCCAATTGGACAGGCCCCGAACTTCCCATTTCGTTCGTTCTTTTATCCCTAGAGTTTCTAGACTGTGGAACCTACTGCCAGCGAAGGTCTTTCCTTCCCCTGAAATCTTCAAGTTTTCAAGTCCCGTGTTAACAAACTTCCTCTTACCCTGCTTAAGACACCCACGGTACGTTAGTATTTAGGCAGGGTACGCAAAAAATGTCGATAATGAAGTAGCGGTATGGTAACGCATAATTTAAATCAAAGACCTCGTTAGAACTCTCTTATTAAATAAATTTCTTTACCGGCTCTTTTTTTTCTTCAGCCTTGTATAAACACAATAATTAAATCCGTTAAGTTAGTCATTTTGTATTATTACACTTATTTCTGTGCCTATTTCACATCGGCGCTTTGTATATTTGCATGAAATTGGAAAGTTTTGCAGAACCGAGAACCCAGTTCTAAGAGTCGGCACCATAAACTGTGTGTAATTAGGTGATTTTTTATTTTTCAGCTGCTGCATTACACACGGCGGTTGTCGGGTGCTGTGTGTGTTGAATTTTCAATTGGACGCAGCGCAGGTGAAATTTTAATAAATGTGACTCTTTTGCGGTGTTGCAAATCTACGAAATAGACGTAAAAGAATATCTATTATTAAGTATAGTAAGAACATTTTAAAAGCGCAAATTCGGTACCCTTTGAAAAAAATACAAAAAAACATAAAAAAGGCCGTCTGCAATCGGAATATTTTATACAAAGGCGCCGCTACCCTTTACAGCCACGCGCTGATACACTATGGGATAGAAATCCATTATTTTGGCCAAAAAGCAACTTTGAAATTTTAATGGCTCATGCTGTGTATTTCAAAGTAGATACTCCAAACTACATGTACGCAAAATTATAAAAGGATATGACGACTTCTATTGGGGTAATAAGAAACTTGAAAATGTATTTTAAGTAAGCATAAATATACAACATTTAATCTACTTAGTTTATTATTAGCCTTGTTTACTAAAAAAAGTAAAAGAGTTTAAATAATAAGAGCTATTGTTGTGTTTCCGATGCAATCTCGCGAAGTCTCGCTACTTTTGTCAAAGATTTTTTTACCGTTTTCTTTATCAGTTTTTGTACTTACAATTGCCTTTCTACTTTTTGCTACTTCTAAGTATAAGGACAGATACAAGATTTTTTTATAATTTATAAGGTTTTCCATTTTAAAATTTAATATGTTTTGTCCTACACTCGATATCCTAAAAGATAAAAGCATTCTGATGAAAGATATGGATTCTACAGAATCTACCCCAACAAAACAGTGGTTTTTATTTATTTTATACGTTAAAAAATAAAAAAGTTGGGAAGATGTATCTCTATTACGCTTCTAAGAATAATTTAAAATTATTTTTCAGATTTGGATGGTCATATTTCCGAAACTAATTGAGATAGACACATCAAATGTAGTATTTGTTTAAAGCATTTTAAAAGATTTTTTTGGTGGTGATATAATATTCATGGTATTCCATTTAAAAAAATCATACCTATTGTCGTACCCTGTATATCATATGAGATAATAATCATCGGATTACTGATTAGAATACCACCAAATTAACCAAACAAGCCGACATTTTAGTTTATTTTGTACAATAAAAATAATAATGTTAAGGAGGGTGTAAATTTATAATAACATACAATAAGTTTTAGGTTCCCAAAAAGCATTTGTAACAATTTATAATATTTTTCCAGTTAAAAGCACCTCATTTTAAGTTAGTTAGTTAGTTAAGAAGTTTCAGAATTTTGGCCAAAAAATTAATTTCTATCCCATAGTACGATGACCAGCTGCATCAACCCGAATATCATAAAAGAAATATAGCAAAGGCGGCCGCGAAGACAAGCATGCCAATTTATTTGCTTTAAACTTTTTGTGATTTTTTTTCTTATCAAAGAGCACCGAATTTACATTTTTAAACTGTTCCTTCTATACGTGTACATCGTTATACTGAATCCAATTCAACCGGTCGGATAAAACTTAATCCGAAAAAAATGCGATATACGTACACGTTTCCAAATAAGTAAAGGATTGGATTGAACGCCATAAGTCGATCTCATATTTCAAGCCATTTGAATTGAGTTCAATATTGGTTCAATGCGATCGTGGGTTCTATTTGTACGATAATCACGGTTTTGGAAAAGGTTTGAAAAATGACAGTTAAGTAAAACAGGTGATAAGTGTAGAAAAGAAATATTAGAAAACAAAATAAACTTTTATATTATTATTATATTATATTATTATATTTTAATTTTGGCATTTTTATCCACATATCGACGCACTGAGCGGTGTGTCAGCTTGTTTACATTTGGAAATTATTTATTTAATCTCTCCCTGTTGGTATTATACACGCGTGGGACCGTTTCTTTTCAATGCATTGTTTGTAAAGCTTTTCACTTAGCTGATACGTTATATAGGTTGGTGCCTAACCTCCCATTTTCAAAAAACTTTTTATATTAGATACATTTTTTTATAATGTAAGTAGATATCAAATGTTTTATTTTATATAACTTTGAAAATCAAATCAGGTAGGTGACATAAACAAAAATAATAGTCATCAAATATCACTACCGTGAGCGCTTCATCACACTGAAGGGATATTTGGAGTGGCCAACCCTCCCTCCTGATTGAAGGCTATGTAATTTTCGAAGGGGTTTTTGAAATTCCATGTTTATGTCATTCGACCCCAGATTTAACAAAACCTGAAGGCCATATCAGGACGGAAATTGTCAATATATCCGCTGATACGCTGGTAAGGGTCATCTTAAACGCCATAGAAATTAACTTGTTTAGTGTATGGACAATGGGGGTACTGGTACTAACGCCCCAGGACGAAGACAGACGAAGAGATTTATCTGTCAATCGCCCAAATACACTAAAAAGTTATTATTGCTTTAAAAGGACGAACCCGACAGGTCACGGGCCTTTTAGGTACCACCTCAAAAGGTGGGAAAGACCGACAACGACCTATGCAGGTTTTGGGATCGATCGAGCCAAATCTTGAAGCATATACTATGCCAATGTACGCCAAACGCTAAAATATCTGGAAGGAGTATTCTTGACACCAGAAGATATAAAAAGGCTTGTAACTGGAAATATTTCCAGCCTCGCGAAGTTTGGGAATCGAGGAGATTAACTAATGTGGGGTATTCACCAAAGATCTTTTTAGGTCGAAGTGGGAGAAGGGCTAGCTTAAGCCGAACGACCCCATTATTACAATGTAATGAATGTGGTCGCCATTCATTAATACAATACAAAATAATAGGGGTACTATCTACTCGATTTGATTTTAAAACTGTTTAAAATAAAACATAAAAGTTTTTCCAGGGGAAACTATAAATTCATTTGAAAACTGACAACATTGCATTTTATTAAAATGTATGCGAACGCGTCACAAAAAGAACTCTTTGTTTTACTTCCCACGCACTTTGTGCAGATTGCATGTTGGTTATGAATAGATAAATTTAAAACTCACTAAGCAGCGTTGTCTTTTTAAGAGCGAGTAATTAGAACTTTAGAAATAGGTAGGTAAAACGATTTAGTGAAATTTTAAATCATTAACATATTTAATAAAGTTTTTTATTTATATTTTTAATTTTATCTCTTAATAAAGAAATATTCACTATGAAGATGGAATAACTACTCTAGCAATGATCTTTATCAAGTTCGAAATGGAAATAGTTATAATTAGTGAAAAAGTTTATTGCCGACAAAAACAGAATTTTGAAAATAGCTTTGTTCGCGGGTTCGATTCTGAACCGGTTCTGGGACTGTTCGCATGCGCAGTGAAAAAGCAGCGTTCGCGGTTAGTAAAATCCTGAATTTATAGTAACAGTTCTGTGTTCGCGGGTTACAATGGAATCAGTTCGTTCCCGGTTGGTAACCTGATTAGCAGTCCTGGGATTTTTGTTAGAAATAAAAGTTCAGTTCGGAATTTCATGCGCATTGTCGACATGGTCAGCTGTTTTCTGTTTTTGTGATACAGAAATAAACCGTTGTATAACAGTTTATTTGTTTCTGTCACTTTTTATGCGAGTTAATATACCTGATGAATATTTTTTTAATATTTTTGTGATTCTGAGCGTATATAAACAAAGGATTTTTAATTGTATTCCGTATGAATGTATGTATGCAATAAAATAAATAAAGATTTAATTAAAAAATATAGACAATATTACAAGATTTTACCATTTCTTGTTGTTTCAATTTATTTTTTTGTGTAGTATCCAATTTAACCATGAAAATCCTAACCAAAAGGCTAGGTTAGAATACATCCTCAGCTGTATAGAAAATCGTTCGCGGTAAATAAAAATTCCGAACTAATAAATAACCAGACATGCGCTTTAAAACAATTCTAAACCAGTTCGGTTCTGGTTCAGAATCAGTTCATTACTAGACCCGCGAACAAAGCTAATATTTTTTTTCTCTGATCGGACGAAAATCAACATATTTGCAATACGTTTCCATACCTTCAAAATACATTATTTCTGTTGATAGAACGCGTTGCTAGGCAATAAACTTTTCGAGCCAAGGTGGGGAATATTTTTTCCGGACGCCCAGCTTTTCCTACGCTTTCTATACTTTTAATATTTAATTATGACGTTTGTTAAAGTCAATCAACAATACAACAATATAGTATGTGTGCATCTCGTAGGAATAGCATTTTTCAGGACACTTGGTGAACTATCGCCCGGAAATTTATCGCTTTTCCAAAACGTTACACAATGTACCATTCTAAGTATATGCTTATAAATTTTTTTATCTATTTTTGGTTAAAATAAAAAAATGGAGCACATCCTACCTAAATCCTATGTACATATACATACAGTGCATTCCAATAGAAACGAGCCAGGTTCAGTAGTTTTTCGAGAAAATTTACTTAAAATACCCGGTGTCTTTAGCCCCTGTAACTTTTTTATTTTTAGTATATCAAACTAAAATTTGGTACGTAGGTATAATAACCTAAATGTGCAATATTTCATGAATTCAATTGTTTTTGTTACTTCCGGTTTAGCCGGAAACGTCCGCAACTTTATTATTTAAAATTGGACACTCGGTATCTTTTTATTTATTTAAATAAGATACGACATTCCGAGTACTATGACACTCTATTTGCTACTTTTTGACATTTAACCTATAAATATTTTTAACTTTTTTGATTTATAGTGCTTTTAATACGATAAAATTGTAAATTTTGGCCTTAAAGGTCACAGAAAAATAGATGTAACGATTTATCTTGCCGTGACTACGTGTTCCAAAATTTAAAGTTTAAAAATTATAAACTAAAATTAAAAACCAAAAATGTTTAGAGGTTAGGTGACAAAAAGTAGCAAACGAAGTGTTTATTGCACTTGGAATAGGTAACGTCTCCTATTCAAATACCAAAAAATATACCGAGTATCCCATTTTAAATAATACAGTTGAGGTCGTTTCCGGCTAAATCGGAAGTAACAGAAAAACAACTGAATTTACGAAATATTGCACATTTAGCATGATAATCCTAACGTACCTACCAAATTTAATTTTAATATTCTAAAAAATAAAAAAGTTACAGAGGCTAAAGACACCAGTTATTTAAAGTTCATTTTCTCGGAAACTACTGAACCTATTTTGAAAAACAAGTCTGTTAAAGAGAAAATGTAAAACCCCTTAGGATAAAGTACCAGTTGACCCCCTTTCACATTTAAACTTTTTAACGTTTGTGTTGGTGGGGAGAGGGGATAACCTTGAGCAAGCAAATTTTGACACAAAAATGTGTCCCTCTAAAAATAAAAATTGACGTGTTTTAGGATTTGTTTATAAGTTATTCAAATAACCCTAATATAGGGTGTGGCTCATTTTAATTGGAATGCACTGTATATAGAAATAGTTGTATGCTATTTTTTTGGATTTATACATATGTTAAGCTCTTCTCGAGGCCCTTCCTATTAGATAAAACACGAGCCGTCACTGATTGAATTATTCTCGTTATTTTGCTAAGTAGATTCTCTATTGGCGAGGAAAGTTTTGGAAAAACTACTTTTTTAATTATTTTTACTGTTTTATTTATACAGAAATGTCCTCATAGACAGTGGAAAACCGCGATTATAATAATATTCAGTCTAATCTATTGTAAGAAACAAACCATATATTTGAAATTTAAAACAATTACCGCAGCGGAACATCGAAACAAAAAAACGTATTCCCAAGAAGGAATTATTGCGATTTGTTATTACAAAATCATAACATTGTTGTCGAAAGAAAAAACCATAAAGTCAAGCTGCACTTGTGGTACATACACAAAAGCTATAAATATGTATTTTGCAACATTTGAACGCAGAATGCAAGTCGCAGTTATGACGAGACTCTCGAAGAATTTAACCTGAGAACATTGTTGCATTTTCCTTTACATTAAAATTCGCTTTAGACATACCTAGACGTTGGCATTTAACTTTTAACGTTCCCAAGTTGTTATGGTTCATTCTTTTCTTTAAATATCGTTTAATACGGGGACATATTGACGTCTAGTTAGTATCCGCGATTCAGCCAATGATCTAAAATATTTATTTTTTCAGATCATTGGATTCAGCAGCAGGACTCCGTGCTCTATAGAATTCTACACCTCGCTTTCTATAGTAGATTTTTACTCGGGAAGTCGATAATTGCACTTTTTGGTACTCTTACAATAGACTATATAAACATCGGGAATGTTCGTAAAATATCTATATGTGTACTAATACTTCTCTGTTTAACTGTGCAAGATGAAAAATGACACACATACAGCTATTGCGAATTAACATAGATAACCTACATTTACATCCGCAGTGGTAAGAAGCATTTTTCGGATTTTTACGACCTCGCGCAGTAAACAATTGAAGGGGTGGACGAACATGCGCACTTAAAAGCCGTGGCAAAATACAAACACCGGCACCCCGTACCCTTCGTCCGCGGTCTGACCGTAACGCTCATTAGCTACCGTACTTTGAACAGAAAAGCAGGACGCCGTCAACAAATGTTTTCCCATAATGCGGATAGTTTGTTTGGGGCCGGGTGCGTTTACCCTCAACTGGCTTGCGCATAAACCTGGTTTTTCGCCCAAGAAATTTAACTTTTGTTTCGCGCAGAGTATAACATTGGCAATCCATCGAGATCAGTGGTTTTTAATTATTGTTTTTAACACGGAACAGAATAGGGTTAGCTTTTTAATCGATTTTGATTTAATTTTATTATCTTTTACTCTTGGAGTCAATTTTAGGCTATGGCATTAGCAGTTATTATGTCTATCGGATTCTCCCTCCTTTTATAAAATTAATTTTTTTTGAAGATTAACCTTTTTTTAAATAAATATCTATCAGTCGGTGTTCCCTTCTGTAAATAATTTAAATCAGTAAAGCAAAAATATGTTACCAATTTATCTAAACTAAAAAATCAATAACCAATTAGCTTTATAAAATTATGAATCTTTGCAAAAATCAAGGTCACATTGGTTGGACATTAAACACATGGCTGGAACTAAAATTATATTTTTCTATTAATGTAAAAAACAATAAAATAAATTTTTGCATTCTGATAACACAAAAACAACCAAATAAATACATATATAAATCATAGCAAACTAACGAACACCTAAATTTATTTTAGTGTTATGTACGACTTTTTAAAATTTTGGTAGAATTCGACACGTTTGGAGACCTCGCTTATAGGTGACTAATTTGATCGACTTCGAGCTTCGAGCGTGTTTTCTTGAACACAGAGTGCGAGTGAGGTAGAATGAAGGCGATTTGTAGAATACCAGAGCAGAGACAAGAATGAGACGAGCAACTAAATGTAAATAAATTATCCGAAAGAGAGATAGCTGCTGGGCCTTCCTTGTCTGTCTTCAAGGAAGGTAAACGCAGATGGCGCGTGAGTCGACTTTATCGTTCTGCCCGCCAAATTCAAATTATATAGCTGTGCTATTTTTGCCCTTAATGTTAGGTACTTGTTTTTGTTTCCTATTAATATAAAATATTGGGGTTTAGTTCAATAATTACACACCTAATTAAAAGCATTTATTTGGTTTTTATAAAGATTTTTTCTTACAGATAACCATGTCAATATTACCTTAAATTATCTGTTGAAAAGCACAATTTTAATATATACACTGTGATCACTAATAAAAGTCAATATTCAAAGTCCAATTAAAGGTAAAAACCACGAAACACACAATAACTCACAGAAAATGTAAACAAACTGTCCAAACAAATTGGCCATTGAAAAATATCAAACACAAATATCGAATATTTTTTATAACATTTCGGCGTGACTGCCTGCGGCAACGTTTGTCAAGTTAAAAATATTCGATTCATGGTATATTTTCTTTCTCTTAATTAGATGTAAGCCAAAAAAGGACTTTAAAGTTTACATGCAAAAATTGTAAACAACTTGGCAACCAGGGCAAAGCGATGATTACTCCATCTACGATAGCCTGCCATGATGAAAGACAAAGACATATTTATTGAAACTTGCGTTAAACCAGAAAGAGATAAATACAATGGACAAATTGTTAGGACCAGTTACTCGTCTCATTGTTGTCTCTGACTACAGTACACAGAGTCCCGCTGCAGGGCTTGACTCTCTTGATCTCTTATAAAAGTTAGTCACTGGAACGCATCCCCAGACAAGGAAAGAAATTTAAAAATATCATCTAATTCTATTTTAAATAAATACTTTTAAAAATCCATCTTTAACCATAAAAACAAATTTTTGACGCTTGGAGCACCAGACACCAAAAAGGCTGGTGCATGAGGGGCAAGGGGAAAGAGAAAAGGAGTAGTTCAGGTGCATAACACTTTCGGTCACTGGAACGCCATAATGTAGAACGAAATGCTTCGGAGTTACTCGGGAGCGCTCTACACACAAAAAATTCTAGTTTATATCCAAAACTAAAACCACTCTTGACGGAATTATCTTGTATCACCTGTAACTCCTTTTGAGCCCACATTAACAATATTGAGACAAGAAAAACCTAATCTTATTTTTAAAAACATGTTCGTTTTGAAATTCGAATCAAGTTTTGGTTTAATCAAGATTGCTTTATATCTAATCAAGAACCAGTTAAGTTTTGCATGAAAAAAATTATTGTTTTCAAATAACTCTTAAACTCACATTATTTCAATTACTATTGCAGTTGTGTCAAGAATACTTTTGCTCGCTTTAATCAACTGTCTAAAAGATTTAACCAAGTGTAACTTCTTTTACTCAAAGCCACTAAATTATGGACCTGATATTAGCTATACTTGAATAAAAATTATAGTTCTATTTGAAAGTGCGGGAAAGAACATGCGGTGGCGCTAGCTTCGCCTAATAGCAGACGGGATTTGGTCAGCCATTTTTCCCGTGTAGATGCCATATCTTTCGTCGGTTTGAATATTGTGCGTTTATTGATTTGGAAATCGAAAATTTGCTTGTAAAATGGAATTTCAGCTATTTAATTCCTAAAATTAAAGGTAAGAGTGTAACTAGATATAATATTTTTATGTACATTACCTAATTTTGATTTAATTTATGTATGTAACAGGTACGCTAATAATATCCATAACCTAAAAGGTATACTGATCTTGTATTTAATATGACTTTAATATTAGGGTATCTTCTTTCTTACGAACAAGAAACGTTTTATTAATTTTAACATTTCTTTTTGAAGTTTTATTTTATATTAGTTTTAGGATCGGTACCTATAATAAATAACGTTTTCCTAAGACAATGTACGTTAATTGTCTTTACTTTCGAAAGAAGACGAATTTATTTTTACACTTATTTCTAAGATTTTAGATTAGGAATTTGGATGGATGGATGTCTTTTTTCACATACACGTCTAGCCACTTTAAAAGCTTCAATGCGAAATTTTTACTAATGCGTCGAAAAGATACGCTTTAAGCAAGCACAAAACGGGCACGATATCTTATTCTAAATGTTGACCTGCAGGCATTCTTTTCTTATATTTTCCTGCTAGTGTTGTGTGACCATTAACCTTTTAAAGGGGCTAGACGTGTATAAATAGTTATTTTAAAAACATAAAGAAGTATTAGATTATACAGGGTATTTTAAAACAGCATTTTTTTAAATCCAAGCTGTTTTTATAAAATGTGTTTAAGTATAATCCTGTTTGTTTTATGAAGCATGGCTTTTCCTTTTTAGTTAGATTAGTTTTAAAATCTTTTTTTTTTTCATTCATTTAAAAGTATTCGTTTTTAGTTCGCACAGGGAACAAAACTAAGGATGTTTTAATGTTTTTAGAAAGGTTTTGCTTTTATAGCTTAGGTAGTATATTTAGCATTAAACTAAAAGCAAAACAAATTATATTTTTACCATTTTATTTATTTCAGGTGCCCGACACAAAAGAGTTTCTATCCGTCTTTAACGCTTGAAACTTGTTGAAAATATGAAAAATGTCCGAAGAAGGTCTTATGAAGTAGGAGTAGTACCTACCTATCCAATTTATCATATCTTATAAATTTTAATCATTTTTTTAAGTTCTAATATTTTAGTTAAAACAATATAAAATGTGTTATACTTTTAGGGTACATTTTAAATATTTAAGGCAATATTATTAAATAGGGTGTTTTTTATTGTGTTTACTTCAAATAATTATTATTGCAACTGGTTTCATATCTTAAATAAAATTCAGATTGTCCCCCCGTAATAACATCGATTGATGTAAAATAAATTGAAGTCAAGAAAATTTTAAAAATTGTGTCACATACTAAGACTGGTGGAAGACTTATAGGACTAAACTATTGTGTAAAATCTGACTCTTTCGATTATACCGAAAAAGTAAAATTTTTAAAAATATGTAGTAGTTAAGTTTTTAGCAGTCTCAAATGTTTTTTAATTTTTTTTTGGCTGTAATTTATCTTATGTCAATTCATGTGATTCCCGGGCGGCACTCAAGATTAATTCTAAGATATGAAACTATTAGCAATAATAATTAATATGCCTATGTTAATAAAAAAGTGTTTGTATAAAAATAAGATAATTTAGATTTAACCCGAGAATTGCCTATAATTAATGCAATAATTCTTATACTTATTCCAAGGTTAGTTATTCTTAAGCAAATCGCAAATATAATTTTCAATAAAAGATTACTATACTTAATTCAAGCCTAGTTTGTTTTATACTAAGAAAAGCTAAAATATTCGGCCCAGTATAGCTATACTTATTTTAATAATATATCAAATTAAATTAAATACATATTTAATATTGATTAAAGGGCTATATGCTTTCTCAAACAAGATTAGTTGTTATTGCGGATATATGAATGTAAGCTTGCATTTAGTCAAGATTATTACTCTTGAATATAGCTTATATTTTTTTCAGTGTATATGCGTCACTAGAAAACCATTCTGGATATAAAATATGTATAGGTCGTGATCGTAAGAGGCCAAGACCTTTCTTTTTTTTGCTCTTCAGTTTTCATTTCGGATATTTTTCGTTTTGTGTATGATACATAGAGCGGCAGCAAGTGATGGAAAGGGGCGCTGTTGGAAAGGCGAGGATCTTTCCTCTTCCCTTTCCATTTGGGATTGTTTTGTGCATTATACATAGGGCAGAGACAACAATGAGACGAGTAACTGGTCCTAACAATTTGTCCATTGTATTTATCTCTTTCTGGTTTAACGCAAGTTCCAATAAATATGTCTTTGTCTTTCATCATGGCAGGCTATCGTAGATGGAGCAATCATCGCTTTGCCCTGGATGCCAAGTTGTTTACAATTTCTGCATGTAAACTTTAATGTCCTTTTTTGGCTCGCATCTATTTAAGAGAAAGAAAATATACCATGAATCGAATATTTTTAACTTGACAACGTTGCCGCAGGCAGTCACGCCGAAATGTTATTAGATATTTGTGTTTGATATTTTTCAATGGCCGATTTGTTTGGACAGTTGTTTACATTTTCTGTGATTTATTGTGTGTTTCGTGGTTTTCACCTTTAATTGGACTTTGAATATTGACTTTTATTAGTGATCACAGTGTATATATTAAATTTGTGCTTTTCAACAGATAATTTAAGGTAATATTGACATGGTTATCTGTAAGAAAAAATCTTTATAAAAACCAAATAAATTACATTTTTAATTAGGTGTGTGTAATTATTGAACTAAACCCCAATATTTTATATTAATAGGAAACAAAAACAAGTACCTAACATAAAGGGCAAAAATAGCACAGCTATATAATTTGAATTTGGCGGGCAAACGATAAAGTTGACAGACAAGGAAGGCCCAGCAGCTATCTCTCTCTCGGATAATTTATTTACATTTAGTTGCTCGTGTCATTCTTGTCTCTGCATAGGGCTGTAAGTGATGAGAAGAGGGCGCCATGTGTAAGGTGAGGACCTTATCTTTCTTTTTTTTTCTGCTTATAATTTTTTTCCCAAATAATTACGTGTAGACTTTGCTACACAAAAAAATGACAAAGGGGGCTGCCAGGTTGCGACTCCTGCCTTTAGCGAAAGTTTTTTTGTCTTTATGAGAACTTGTTTTAATAAATAAAAAACACATTTTTATTCATAAATAAGATAAATCCCTAAAACAATACGATCGTTAAGATAACATAGTTATCACATCTATTAGACGGAAAATATTTAGGTATTCCAATCATCGCCATTAATAATATTTACTTTCGACGTACTGTGTTAATATCTAGTCAACATTACATAAAGGTATGAATGTTAAAAATAGTTAAAATGCATCACACCTTTTCTAGAGTTACATGCCGTGAATATACACCACTTTGAAAAGCATTTTACAACTTCCTGTCATTTGCCTTGAATTTAACCAACCATTTTTGATAAAAAGTGAACGGACAAAGGTTATTGAAGTGAAATTTCAGATAAAAATGCGTAATCAGCAAAAAAATATGAGGAAATTAGATACCGTTGACAATACATAACTAAAATGTACAAAAATACATTTTTATTTTATGATAGGGAAGCCCAAGAGGGGATTTTGGAATTTACTACAGCGTGGCAGATTAATATACCTTAGGGATACCTTTGACCCGGTTAAGTACCTCCACCAAATATGAGCTCCGTATACAGGGCCGATCCTGACATATGGACAAAGGAACACCCTCATCACTTGACAGAGGCTTGGTTTGGTACACCGATAGCTCAAAGACGGATGATGGAGTAGGTGCTGGTGTATTTGGGTCAAGGCACAAAGCGATTTTTAGCCTTCCATTAGGGAGACAAGCCACTGTATACCAGGCAGAAATATATGCTATTCTAGCAAACGTTCAAGAAAATATGAGAAGAGGGTATCACAACCACATCATTCACATTCTCTGACAGCCAGGCTGCTCTAAAAGCCTTGGATGCCCATCGTATAACATCCAAAATCACGATGGAGTGCCTGAATAGTATCAAGGAGCTCGCCGCCAGGAACAACAGGATAGAACTGCTGTGGGTTCCTGGACCCTCGAGAATAGAAGGCAGTGAAAAAGCAGATGAACTAGCGAGAGCTGGGTCGTCTAGAAGGTTCAACGGTCCAGAGCCAGTACTCGGACTTTCCAAAAAGGTAACGAAAGCATCGCTAAGCAGATGGTACCAACAGCAACATCTTGCTCGTTGGCATACATTACCTGGACAAAGACATGCGAAGGAGACACTGGGAGATCCTTCCAAGGAACTAAAAACTGAGGTCTTCCAGCTGGAGCGCACTCAGCTAAGACAAGTAGTAGGACTTCTGACGGGACACTGTCATCTAAGGAAACACTTGCAAAAAATGGGCAGTTTCAATGGATCCATAACATGCAGGCTTTGCGGGGAAGAGGAGGAAACAGCCTCACACATAATATTCGACTGCATTGCACTGACACGCAAAAGACACAGTCTATTTGGGAACATACATAGTGGGAACTCTCTTCCGCATTAACATCTTTGCAGAAATCTACTAAACCTGATAAAAGGCAGTGGACTTCTGTAGCAAGGGAGGGGTGCAAAATAAGCCAATAGGCTGCAGCATGGTCGAATGACCAACCCCGCCTCAAACCAACCAACAGGGCCGATCTTAAAAAACAAAAATATATCCATCAAGAGCGCATCAGATTAAGATAGGGTGAGTTAATTACATGCTAAACAGTGTATATTCCACTAATCTGACAATTTGAGAGTGACGTAAAGGAAACAAGGGCTACAAAAAAACGTCAGTTTCACATTTTCGAACGTAGCTTTTTTTTAATTTTGAAAAATTAATTTAGGTATAATATATATATAATTTTATGCTTTATTTGTTTTCTGGGAGATTAAATTTAAATAAATTATTTGGCTTTTCTCCAAAATAAAATTAGAAAGTTTATTTAAACATTTGAAGAAAATTAAAACTTTTATACATTATGAAGAACTCTTCTGCTCTTACACAATATAATAAAAGTTATAATTACTTTAAAAGAAATAAAATAATGAAATATTTAATATTAAGTTACTTACAATACAAAGGTTTTAATCTATAAACAAAGGTTCATTAGCACGCGGTTGAAATTATTTTAATCCAATAAAATAAAATCTTAACAACACGCCAGACGGGAACTGGGCCAATGGTTGCGTCTCAAAAATGTGATAAATGGTTTATCAAAAATGTGGTAAACAGTTTATCGGTAAGATTTTAGGTAAACTGTAAACCTCTTGTAAAAATTGATTTAAAAAAGGAAAAGATTTGAAGCAACGAGCCTTTGCGTCGGACCTCACCAAAAATCACAAGGTCTCAAATCAGGAGAACATGCTGGCCACTCCAAATTGCCTTTTGGTAAAATAGCGCTTACCAGGAAGTTTTTTTGTGGAGTTTTTAGATTTCCCATTCTTCTATTATCCACCCACCATATATGCGTTTTTTACTAAGTAGATGAGTTTTTAAGTTCTATTTTTCATAATCTTGTCTTGTTAAAGGCTTCATGCCTAAGTATTGTTTATTTTTGTCACTGTGCTGGCAACAAGTGACAAAGAAAAAATAGGTATACAATAATTAAAGGGAATAGTTTTGAATTCTTTTTGAAAATAGTTTGCATACGACAGTTATAATTCTCATTGCTGTAGATACCCACTTTAGATCACTATTAATGAAATTTATTTATTAGTTGTACACATAAGAGAAAAACAAGAAAAAATCCATAACAACACGCAAATACCGTAAAAACAAAACTGATACAACTCTTTAGGAAAGAAAGTGTAATTTTATTGCAAAAAAGGATCACTGACGTCAGATTTCACAAATAACGGTACACATAAATTGTTTTTAATCTAATAATAATAAATAATGTTTATGATATTTTTCACTCAATTATTATAAAAGTAACACGAGTAGCTCTCAAGGTGAAATGCGGTTTAGGCTGGAGATAGTCGATCTAACAGTCGGGTTATTTGAAGTGTTCTGTGTGCTCTAGTTTTAAAACCTCAAGAATAAGTGCAATTGCAATTAATAGGTCATCAGTTAATTATTCGTTATTTAAGGTCAAGTTTATGTCCGACAATAGCCATAGTTTAGGGTTCCTATAGTATAGTACGAACGCTGTAAGTTCGATACAGCTTCGTCATCAACAACAAAATGTTTACATACGAAAGCACCGACTTGCCATGTATTTTTTTACCATAGGCATAGCTTAATTGTAGCACAAAATAATTGAATCGTTTATTTCAGAAAGCCCATATCGACCAAAATTTTAGAAATTGACTTTTGGGTAAAATTGAATTGCATAGGGGTAAACACATCGTTTAGTGCAAAAATCCCCTATCTATGCACATTAAAAACGTCTGTCGGGCGGCTTCAAAACTGTTTTTTATCACAAAAAAATTGTTTTTGTTGAAACTGTGTAGTTTTTATTAGTTTACTCAAAATGTAATATTCTGGAGATAGGGGGTTTCTGAAATAAACGATTCAATTAGTTTCCGCAATTTGTTTATATAGGTTTTCTACATATAGCCGATGATAAGGCTTGGTAAACGCGCCGCTTTTATATATTATGGCGGTATGAATATTCGTGGTAGACTCGTGAAAAGCAATATCCCTAAAAAGGGGGTTATTATTATGAAGTGAATTTCATTTCTGGCCCAGGGACTCTCAAGTTTTTCATCTTATTTTTTAATCACACCTTGTATAATATAAAAAAGATGTTTAGTTTACAGGCAATAATTGCTTTAACTTCTCGGTATCATAAATTTGGACAGAAATGTATAACGAAACCAATTTGTCGATATTCGAGCCACCGCACCGGCTGCTAGAAGGGAACGTCCGAAGATTAAGGAACGGAATTGCGTCAGTGGAAATTAAAATTCGCTATCAAATTTCGAATTCATCGTGGGCCGATGGGCAGACTGCCAGCGGCAGCCTGTTCTAATTGGTTACCGATATATTGCGTGATAGGGCTCATAAAATTCGATTTAAAGCCATACGACCGCCCCCAAGGGGGTTATCGACATGACGTTATCGAGTTACCCTTTTTTCAAGATTTGTATGAGTCACTGTAACTACAGTGTGATGTAGAATACCAAAACTTTTAGGCCCAGTTTTACAAAGCAGGTTTAAACTCAGTTCAACTGAACTGAACTTGACGAAACTGGGGGAACGAGGGGTTAAACATCTAATAACACCCACGGTACTCTGGTATTTAGGCACAGGCCTTCGTGGGATGTCAAAAAGATAAAAAATCTTAGGTCAGGCCTTTGAACTTTCCATAAAATCTCAATATTGCTGTCAGTGTCAAGGAATTGAAGGAAATTGAGATTTTACGGAAAGTTCAATGCCTGACCTCAGTTCAGTAGAAGTGAGTTTAAATCTGCTTTGTAAAACTGGGTATTAAAACACAACATTTTAGTTCAATGGATAATAATAGACTTACAACTTAAAATATGACAAAAACTATTAATTAATGTACTTTTGCCTCAAGGAATTATATTCGATTGTGATACTGCATTGGTCGTCTACAAGGTTTGTAAAAAATATTATTTTAGCTTAAGATTGCAAGTGCCTTTATACAAGGTGTCCGGAAATTTAAGGTCGTAAATGATAGGGTTGATAGAGAGCCAAAATAATGTCAGTACTTCATTTAAAAAAAAGTTCTATCGCAGATTGAGGTGCCATAAATTCTCTAACCAATATCAGGACACCTTGTTTTCTGGCAGAGTCGGTCTATATAAGGTCACGACATTCGGCCATATTGCTTTGACGTGTTATGACGTCACATCTCCCATTTTTCGGCCATGTTGTTCAGTGCCGGAGATATATAGTTTATTGTATTAGTAGAACAACCGTTTATACAACAGTTTTTAATTATTATTAAGTTGTAAATTCTTTTACTTTAAATAAAAAACATTTGGAATTACATCTTTTTACAAATATCACTACTAAAACAATGCAAAATGAAATGCGCTAATTCTAGACGCCACTGGATTGATCATCAGCTTTGATTATACCCAGTGTTGCCAACTTTTCTCCGTGGAGTGCCCTTCCTTGCGTCCCCGACCTCGAACCGCCTAAAAGTTGAGGATATGTCGCAACCTTATAAATATAAACTAACCTTGGTTTTCTGGCATGTTTAAGTTTGGGGGAGGATGCACTATATATTTCTACAGGGTGTTTCAAAAACATGGACCATCGCTTGTGGGGTAATTCTTTACTAAAAAATAATAAAAAACTCCTATGCACATAGGTCCGGAAACGCATGGTTTCCGATATACAGGTTTCAATTTTCAGTGGCGCACATAATTTTTTTCTAAATACATTTTTACAGTTACCCCGTACGCACACCACTGCCGCAGCTGTAAGCAGATTTGTGTAAAATCAATTTTTTAAAAGCCAAGCTACACCAGCATGATGGCCCCAGAAAAATCCCAATATCTGGTTTCCCGCATTTTTGTGATAAAACAAACGGTTTTCGAGAAGATTGTTTGATTAGTAGGCTGTCTAAATCAAAAAATAAACTTACCACCATTTTCTAGAGATATACAGACTGTCCACGATTGAATGGAACAATTTTTTAAAAGTAATTTTTCATAAAAAAAAAAACTTGAAGTTAAAAATTTTTAAAAAAATTGTGTTTTTATAATGACTTTTATACCAATTTAGATATTTTAAACCAATTTGGGGAAAACCAAAATTTTTACAAGTGTCGTTCATGAGGGGTTTAAAGTAAATATTTTTAAGAAAAAAATGGTACGCCACTGCATTTTTCTAAAATAAAAATATCTTGTTAACTTTTCAACTTTTCAATTGATGCACGGTTTTCCGTAAACAAATAAAAACCATTTCTCTTTTTAACCATAAAATCAAATTTTTGTTAAACCTCGTAGATGACTGATACAATTTGAGATTTGTTACATTTTAGGTTTTGGACCATGCAGAACTTTTTATAGGTATAGGTTTTTTTGCTCCCAAAATTAATAAAATAATATTTCTCCCTATGACAATGATACAATCTTCGTATTTATTTTTTGTAATACTTCTTTTAAAAGCTATCTATTCTCAAGTAGTTACAAAAAACAAATTAAATGTCTCTTCAAGTTTTATTTATAGAGATTAATTTAGGGACAAATTAATTTTCTCAGGGCTCAAATTAATCGCTTGCGTCTTTATGACGCCTGTGTATTTTCCTTTGAGGGTTTATTTCAATATTCTCCATTATGCGCACATAGATCCCCAGACTTAGTATAATTAAAAAGGGTAAGAAGCTATTTTCGTTTGGGAAAATTTGATGTACTTTGTTCCCGCATAATTAGATGAGGAATATTGCGTCCAGATAAATTTGGTTTGGAAAATTTTAGGAAAATTGCGATGGAAATTCGCGTGTTATGCGGATAAATAAAAATGATGGATTGCTGTGGGTTTTTAATACCTAGTGGGAAATAACCAACATTTTATACGAGAGAAAATTGTAAAATCAAAATTTCTTGTTTAAAATTAAGTTATAGCTGCCAAATAGAATTTTAGAATTTACATTCCGCCATTAAATTACATTACTTTTAATAGCTATAGACGTCGTGCCGGCTTGATCGTTAAAATAAGCTTTCAGTGTGTTAAACATTAGCAGGTAAAGATTAGACAAAGAATGCGCTTGCATGTAAACATTCCGGATAGGATGCGGATCGGTCTTGCTTTATTGTTACCTCAGACCGTCTCATTTCTATGCATTGGCAAAAATTTTGCATTATACGTTTTGAAGTGGCACGACATGTATAAGAGCACATAGGCACATTCAACCCTACAAAAAATACAAAACAACACTTATACATTTTTTAAAAGTTGTCCATTTAATAATTTATTTTATTAGAGTATTTAAAACTTTTTGCTTAAATAATTATTAATTTAAAGTTCTCAAATAATATCGCTCGCCGTTCATTTTTAGGGAAAGGCCAGACTGAAAAGCGCTCGAGCGACAAGCGAGCGAGCGATATTTTGCAAGGCGAAGGGAAAGGTCAGACCAAAGAGCGCGCGAACGACAAGCGAGCGAGCGATTTTTGCAAAACCTAAGCGCCTTTACACACTAAGCCGGTTTTGACGGACAGAGAGATTATAACATTATAAAATTATACGAAGCGTTTGAGTCCGCGACTTGCGTATGAAATGAAAGGTTTCCTTTGACTCCATACACTTCGATGGCGTTGGTCCGTCGCCCGTCTTCCGTTTTTCGCTGGTATGAAAAGGCAGTTATGAGTCAATGCAAGTGACGTCACCGACACTTTGCGGGCAGACGCAAATTAACATGCAGCCTTGGCACTGGGAAATATCAGCTCGCTCGCTTGTCGCTCGCGCGCTCTTCAGTGTAGCCGTTCCCGAAGAGCTGGCGAGCGACAAGCGAACGATTTTTAGAAACGCTAATGCATAAATGCAAGTGACCATACCGACACTTGGCGGCCGGGAGAAAATAAACATGCTTCCCTTTCGGGAAAGTCCAGACTAAAAAGAGGGGACGAGCGATTTTTCACAAGACGAAGTCTGCATGTGACACCACGGCGTTAAGGATTTTAAAATGGATTTTTAGATATTGGAAAAAATTAGTGCATATATAAAGTGTTATTTTAATGGATTGAACGAAATGAATGCGGTGCAGGATTCTTCTAGCTCCTTAAAAATAAATATACTACACTACTCAAAACAATTATCGCATATGCTCAATTTCTTTCATAAGCTTTAATACAAAAATGCTTTGATTTAAATGGCCATATCTCTTTAATAATTAAGTTATTAAGACAATTAAAAAAAGGAAATGTTAAGAAGATGTTTATATTAACCGTTGTTATTTACTGTTAACAATACATCCTACGGGGTGATAAAAAAATTTTGAAAAAATTAGTAATTTTTAATCGCCCTATATAATGTTCTGTTAAAAGGGAGAAATCTCATTTGCGAATAATTTATACCCTTACCCATTTCTAATATTTTTAAATCACAAATTTGACTACTCCCTTTCAACAGCACATCATACAGGGCGATTAAAAATAAATCGAGCATATGCGATAATTGTTTTGAGTAGTGTATATAAAAAGTAAAGTTTGGAGCACAAAATTCTTGCTAAAAATATTAAAAGACCCAGACAGGAATTAAACTTAACGCAAGATAAAAAAATAAAAGGAAATAATATAAAAGATAATTTAAATATGAATTACATACATGAAAAATATGATTGATTGTAAAGTTGGGGAATGATAATATTATTTTATTTATATATGTATATTTTTAACTGGTTTGGTGGTCAGTTTATTGAATGAATCATTGTAAGTACCAACCTAATTTTGTCGCTAACCCACAGTTTTGTAACGTTGCGTTGGGTTGTTGTCGCATATAGTCATGGTAACGTTGTAAACAAAAGTTTGATAACAACATAGGTGAGCGAGGGCAACGAACTAAAGGTTATAAAATAAATTATATCGCAGTCATTATATTATAATTTTATGCGTTGTTTTAGTTTGATATTTAATTCGTTAAAATTTATAGTCATATTACGTGCTGGGAAATTTGTTAAATTTTAACGAATTTTTGGTTAACTATTTGTTATTTAATTTTCGAACTTAACTAAAATTTTGGTAATAGTTCGATATAGAGGTTTTCGCTATTATAAGAGATTTTTGAAAAATTCTTTTTCCGGGCGTTTCTATAGGTCGATTATGACACAAATCTGTGTGCGCGTTTTCCAAAATCCATTTCTATAATTTATTATTAATAAAAACATATTTACGGGACGGTGGAGTGAACAGGGGTGCTGGGTGGGGACGAAACAGTAGAAATTCTACATTAAACGCCCAAAAACAGTATTTCACAGTACACACCGCACTTTTTGTTTACAAAAATGTCCAAAAAATTGTTTTAAAAAAATTAAAAATAAATAATAGAACAACAAACCCGCCATGGCTGTCACTGTATAAAAAGAAGAGTTTGCAATAGAATTGTAAATGTCTTGCGATGTTGCCAAATAAAGTGAGAAAGTGTCAATAGCTTAAAAAAGGAAGATACAGAACAAAATTCATATGAAAAATTAAGTTATTCCTTCTTCCTATTATAATTTGTAGAGAAAAAGGAAAATACCTAAACATAAAGAATGAGGCATTTCTACAAAAAATACCATTGTTTCTCATGGAAATGGTGGATAATCCCCGAAATAGCCTTGGTGTTAATTATTCATAAGAAGTTTGGCAACGCTGCTTCTATCAAGACTGTCATTTTCATAATGACGAACTTTGTGTTATCAGCTGACCAAAATGAATGCGCCTATTTTCCTTCTTTAATTAATGGCGGACTCATATGTGTGGAATAGTTTTTCGAAAAATTTAATACTTTTCAAAATTAATTTACATTTTTCATGTGCCCCGAGTGCAGTGTATTAATGTTTTCTTGTGTTTGACGTTGGATTTATACTGTTTTGTCCCCACCCAGTACCCCTGTTCACTCCACCGTGAATATTTTTTTATTAATATTAAATTATAAAAATGGATTTTGGAAAACGCGCCCACAGATTTGTGTCATAATCGACCTATAGAAACGCTCTGAAGAAGAATTTTTCGAAAATCTCTCATAATAGCGAAAACCGCTATATCGAACTATTACCAAAATTTTTACTCTAATTTGTTAGAAAACAGTCTTATACAGGGTGTTTCCAAAACAAATGCAAAACATTTTAGGAGGTAATTCTAAGTTCCAAAATTAAAGGTAGTTTGCTTTATATACATGGGGTCGAAAGTCAACTGTGTAATAGGAGATATCGCGAAAAATAAAAATAACAATTATTATATTTTTTAAACTATTTTTTATATTATTTATATTTGCAATGTTCTAATATGTTTTTTTTCTTTCCAGGTAAGTGGCAGTGTCAATTATTTGATAATACTTTTGAAAATACTTCCTTAGGTCTGGGTAAGACTATCTAAATAATATTAACATTATAATGCATAAAAAATCTTAATTTATTAGTAGATTAACTCTACTAAATCATTTAACTTTCTATATGTACTAGGACCATTTTTTTACTATACTCTGTTTCGTTGCAAACTATAGTAATAAATCATTTAATTTTATGGCAATTCGCTTTCTGTGTTAGTCCGAGTATAAATATTTTTCTTCAATTCTACCTGTAATGTATTGATAAGGCATCATAATTTTACGTACGAACTTTTTTATTTTTCTCAAATAATCTCTCCTCCAATGGACAATTTCTCCATTCTCTATTAATAAAGATTTTCGTTGGAATTTTTTCCACTGAAAATTTAGACTGTTTAAGATTTTCCAAAGTTTAACTCTACTTATTTCCGGCACGTGTGGATGATTTTTCGCAGCTTAAAACATGACATCTAAAGTAGGGATTTTTTTCGGTAAAATAACTATCTACAATTCGTCGAATTGTTTGTTTTGTGTCGTCTGTTATATAAAGTTCTGTTTGCCCGGTCGCTTTTTTACTGGAATTATACCTCCCTCTTTTTCTTCTTTCAAAATGCTGTAAATTGTCGCTTTTCTCACACCAGTCATCAACGCACATTTAGAACACAATCGTCCACACTTAAATTAGAGTTTTGATCATTTCTAATACAGGGTGCGGCAGAATGGACTCCCACATTTCATCAGGCTAGAACATCGGTAATGGGAGATGGACATTGGTGGGGATGGTCACATTCGCTTGGGCAATTGATAAGGTTTGTTACTAGGCGCTATGTCTTGGTCTGGTGACCAACGTGGATTTGATATTGAGCTATTATTCAAAAATGACGAATATGTCACCGCGTCGAAAAGAGCATTTTGTACGCGTTTCCTGCCTCCGAATGCCTCTGTTCCAGACCGGAAAACAATTTTTAAATGGGTTGCTAACTTAAGGGCAACTGGTTCTTGACTTTCCTAAATCAAGACAGCGATCCGAGATGAAACTGCTGCTATTCCTTAAGACATGGCGATAAAAGTGATGCGGAACTTCTAGGGACGCCTTCGCATGTGTGTCGCTGCTAACGGCCGTCACTTACACGATATAATTTTAAAAACATAGTTAAAAAAATAATTAATAGTTTAAAAAACTAAAAAAACACGCTTTTATATGCAACCGAACTAAAAATTAGAAAATAATTTTTCATTAAAAAAATATTGTCATTTCATAGTAAAAAGCGTGGGGTGCATTTTACTATTTTTTCATAACTTTTCCATCATAGATATTTGCAAATATAATAATTATAACATTTAATATATTTATCACCCCACGCTTTTTACTATGAAATGACAATATTTTTTTTAATGAAAAATTATTTTCTAATTTTTAGTTCGGTTGCATATAAAAGCGTGTTTTTTTAGTTTTTTTAAACTATTAATTATTTTTCATTTTTTAGTTTCTGCTACTCTTGACAAAATGGCGAAAAAATGTTTTAATGAACAAGAGTGGCAAATTTTAAAATTTTTCCAACAGATTGCAACTCACTAAAAAATTTCTTCTTCATTAAGTAGCAAAGTTTGAAATTTTGCCAACAGATGGCAATCCAGGCAATGTTTGGACCGTTGCCAATATATTGCAACCCACTAAAAATTTCTTCTTCATTTAATAGAAAAGTTTGAAATGTTGCCAACAGGTGGCAACCTAGGTGTTGTTTTTATATTTTTATAATATAAAGGAAAATTTTTTTCCTGGCGATCCAAAAAAGAATGTTAATTTTTATTAATTGCACATTATGTATTATGTATACATTACACATAATGTAATTTTTATTATGGAATCCTTGAACTAATGGTGCAACTAACCCTATATTTTTATTGTTCATAAAAATTGAACACCCATGGTGCAACTAACCAAATTGTGTAAAAACTAAAAATTTCTTCTTCATTTAATAGCAAAGTTTGAAATGTTGCCAACAGATGGCATCCTAGGTGTTGTTTTTATAATATAATGGAATTTTTTTCCTGGCGATTCAAAAAAAGATAACGGGATACTGTTTTTAAATTATTGCATCTTCATCGGTCCTTGACACGTGTGCAAAGTTTCAAAGAAATCGAATAGCTGGAAGTTGGTTAAAATTAGGCTCAAAGATTCCGTTACATAGATAGATAGATAGATAGTTACAACCCAAGTTAATAAAAGCTTGTTAAAAACCTTAAAGTGTGCTCTTTTTGAAAATAATAAAAGTTTAGCTTCATATTTTATAGTAGACTTTTTATTTGCTACCCAAATGTGGGAGTCCATTCTGCCGCACCCTGTATAATCGAATACGTTTTTAACAATCTGCTTTTCGTTTTCAGTTAAATGGCCGAGACATGCGCGTTTCTGCGGAGAAGCCATTTTTACAATACTATAATACTTTGAACAATACTCTAACAATTTATAACCACTCAGTTGCACATACGAAAAGATACTAAAATATATATAAAATTTATAATCCTTATTTAACGCAATTCGGTGTATTTCTACCTGTTCTTTGCACAGAGACTGGTGCGCCTGTGGTTTACAACCTTCTAACCGTCCCGAGACATTTTTATTGCTATCACTTGCAACGAAATAGAGTATACAAAAATAGTTGTTTTAAACCGTTTCACAGTTTAATGTTTTATTCAATTTTTTGAGTACGTCTTCCTGGTAAATTCCATTCTAATTATTCTTATTAGAATGATAAAGTAGGTATTTAACCGAATAATTTACAACTGCATACAAAAATGTCCGATGGCTAAATTAGGGGAAGGGCTGATTCAAAAACTAATCTCTAAATTTTTATTGCATAAGAAAGTGTACTGTCAAGTAAAAAAAAATGATAAAATTTAAGAAACTGGGATACTTTTTACAGACAATTTAATTAATTATTTATAATCTTACTCAAACACTTATACAGTGTGTAATTTACCAAAAAAGTAATTCTTTATAAAAAATTCTTCATGGTCCAAAACCTAAAATACAATCATCAGATATCAAATTGTGTCAGTCATCTACGAGGTTTGGCCAAAAATGTAATTTTGCTCAAGAGTAAAGTACTTGTATTTTTGCTAACATCGCAAATTGTCATGACAAAAAGATGTTTAGAATTAAAAATTTCTTCTACATATGCAATTTTGTGCATTTCCAAAAAAACATTTTTTGATTTGTTTTTTCTGCGAAGATCGAGGAAATTTAAGTTTGTACATTGGTGCATTGTACAATCTGGTTTTAAACACAATACATTTAAAAAGTTTATTTAAAACTGTCCTTTGACCTTTATAATCATGAAATGTAATGCACTAACATACAAACCTAAATTTTTACCATTTCGCAGAAAAAAAATATATTTTTTTATAAATAAACAAAATTAGATATTTAGAATTATTTTTTTAATTTTAAACATCTTTTTTAATAACCATTTTTGGTATTAGCAAAAATACAGGTACTTTACTCTTGAGCAAAAATTACATTTTTAGTCAAACCTCGCAGAGGACTGACACAATTAATATCTGATGCTCGTATTTTAGGTTTTGGACCATGCAAAACTTTTTAAATAATTTTTTTCGTAAAATTAATAATAAAATGTGTCTCATATGACGCCAACTTATGTAAGCACACTGTAGTTATCAAAAAATTGTATTACAAATGTATATGCGGTGCCTGCATTTTGTCTCGCTTTTTCGAGTTAAAAAAATATTTGTTCCAATCAAAAAAAGACTTACTTAAAAAAACAAGCCTTGACGGCGGTACACATAATTATTAAACGACAAAAATTGTAAAATTTGTATTTTAATTTAATTTATTTCATAATGTTTACTTAAATTATTACTATACATACGAAATCAGTAGTATGTTTTACCACATAATCCATGCATGCAATTCTAACCTATATTGACGTATGACGATGGCCTGAAATGTGATTGACCTCGATTTTCAATCGACTTTCAAGCCACCGAAATAAACACGTAGACTTGGAAATCGCTTCAAAGCCGCTTTGTTTTCAAGCCAGCTTGAACTATTCGATATAAACGTAGTATATGATGCTCGAGTAAATCCTCATTTAGCAACATGGGCTCCCCTACTAAAACAAATAACAATAAATTGTTATTAAATATAATTTTACCAAATAAATTTGTAAATAGACAAAAATAGGTGTTTAGCTATTAGCTTTTTGACCAAAGTATAACAGAAACAGAATTATACCAAAACGTATGGTGGTTAATGTAGATATTCACATTACTTACGCTTTTATTAGCTTGGGTTGTATGTATGTATGTATGTATGTAACGGAATCTTTAAGCTTAATTTTCACCAACTTCCAGCGATTCGATTTCTTTGAAACTTTGCACACGTATCAAGGACCCAGGACAATGCAATAATCTGCAAACAGTATCCCGTTATCCTGATTAGGATCGCCAGGATAAATAATTCCTTTATAGATTTTCTGTAAGAGTGTAACAGAGAAAGAGCTAGTGCGCGATCTGCGCATGCGTGCAGTTTCGGACGTACTCTCAGCATAAGGCTGACAGAAAGTTGTTCGGAGTAGTTGCGTTCTGAAACCCCATGCAACAGTGCAGCTTTAAATGAAATGATTAGATAAGAAATAGTTCGTGAAACATTTCAATATCACATGTCCGCAGAAAACTAATTGATATATCGAACTAAAAATGAAAAATAAATAATAGTTTAAAAAACTAAAAAAACCACGCTTTTATATGCAACCGAACTAAAAATTAGAAAATAATTTTTCATTACAGAGTTTGTATTACAGTAATAAAAGGTCAAACAATGAATCATAATTATATACCTCAAAATAGAATTATAATAAAATTTAAGATAATAACAGAATAATTCACTTCAGAATAAAGGGTGGGGTGCTTAATATATTAAATGATATAATTATTTCATTTGTAAATATCTATGAGGGAAAAGTTATGAAAAAATAGTAAAATGCACCCCACGCTTTTACTCTGAACTGAATTATTCTGTTATTATCTTAAATTTTATTATAATTCTATTTTGAGGTATATAATTATGATTTATTGTTTGACATTTTATTACTGTAATACAAACTCTTTGTAATGAAAAATTATTTTCTAATTTTTAGTTCGGTTGCATATAAAAGCGTGTTTTTTTTAGTTTTTTTAAACTATTATTTTACTATTCAGTTAAATAAATACGACCTAAAGTTATTTTGTCTCCTTTGTTCGTTGACCTTTTTTCGATTGACATCAAAACACTATTAATTGTTTTAGTTAACTGTTTTTATTCTTTAATTTTGTTCAAGGTTGTCAATGTTTGTAATAGAATTATTTAATAATATGTAACTGCGGACATGACACCTTGAATAGTATAACACCATTAGTTTAAAACGTGTAGTCTTGAACTGGGGTTGAGAAGACTTAAAAGGAACGTTAATGAAAATAGTTTTCTTTTATTAAGTTTAGTGTTTGGTAGTCATATAATTGTAGTTCGGAATTAATGCAGTTAAATTCTTAAGGTAAATCACAAAGTACACACACACACACACAATATGCATGCCTATTTTATGCTTATTGAAGTCAATAAAATATTAAAATAGTATTAAAAATTTTCCCATTGATTTTATCCAGATACTTGCATTTGATGTGATGCCCACGAAATTACTTTCCGGCTGCCATTTTTATATACCGGGTGATGCATCGCCGGGCGGGACTTAGGAAATCCCATGTAATTTTTAATCTTTTTAAAATTGGCTCCCCTAATTATTTTAGATAAAAATTCTATTGAAGTTTATTGAAGAGCATGTAAATCTACGTCCATAGTAAAAAATTTAGATTTTTCGGTTAACCCGTTTGCTAGTTAGATGCTAATATATTTTTAAAAATTGTTACATTATTATCGCCTCATATTTATGAACAACAATAAAAATACCAGTTAGCGTGACATAACGTTGTCATTTTGAAATTTAGTGCTTTATTATTATTAAAAAATCGTAGAGCGAAAAGATTAACCATGAGTTATACTACTGAAGAAAAAGTATTGATGATTAAATGGTACTATCAAGGAAAAAGTTACCAAAAGGTATCAGACATGTTTGCTGCTCAGTATCCGAATAGACCGATACCCAGAAAATCAACAGTCAATAGGACTATCAAAAAATTTGAGACCAAAGGCACAGTGATAAATAACTGCAGATGTGGAGTATCAAAGAGAAGAAAATGTAAGAGATGATAGAGACTTGGAAATTTTATTGCACGTGGAAGAAAATAAAGGGAAGGTGAGTACAAGAAAACTTCAGGATATCATAGGAAAAGATCAATCAACAGTGCTCCTGTATTTCTACAACATCGACATAACCTCTAATTGATCGCGTTAAAACATTTATAATTTGTAATACAATACAACAAACTTAAGGAATAATAAACCTTATAAATATTAAAAAGTAAAATATCCAAAATATATTTCAAACAAACATATTTCAATGCAAAATACAATAAAGCATAATTCGGAGTGTTATTTTACATGACTTTCTTCAAGTAAGACCGCGTAAACCCAACTAAAATTAGCAATTTTTCAATATTCTGGATCAAAGCTTTAGATATTTTCTAGATGGTAGTTTAAAGTATATTGGCCAATGTCAAGGTTAAATGGCGACCTTGACTGTATACTAATAAACTAATAATATACATATTGCGCCTTAACACTTTATTTTAAAACAGTTGTATATGTAATAAATGTCCTTAATTAATTACTTGACATAAATATTAAATTTGATTTCGGTTTTTGTGTTTTATCTTTTTGCGCATTTAAAAATTTATTTTAGAAAGGTTTGGTAAAAGCAATAAACTTAAAATTATATGTCATGTTTAATTCGTACATTTGCCATTTTATCATTAATTATTGTAATTATTGGAGCGATCAAATTTTTATAATAACAGTTAATTGAATGGTACCCAAATTAAACAAGGTTTGTCACAAAAACAACTTTTTGAGATATGACACTTTTTATACACTACTCAAAAGAATTATCGCATATGCTCGATTAATTTTTAATTACCCTGTATGATGTTCTGTTATAAGGAGGAGTCAAATTTGTGATTATAAAATATCAGAAATGGGTAAGGGTATAAATTATTTACAAATGAGATTTTTCTTTTTTAACAGCACGATTATACAGGGTGATTCAAAATCGATCACGAAACTTAAGGGGGTGATTCCACTTGACAAAATAAGGGTAGAGCTTCATGTAATTTTTGTTCAAAATGTCATTCATTTTCGAGTTACAAGCCGTCAAAGTTCAATTTTTATTTTGGTTATTTCGCCATATTGCATTTATTTTTTAACCAATCCAAATGATATTTGGCACACAAATCGAGCTTTGCAGATTCTAAAATTTTAAGACAAAAGCACTTTTTTAAATACCGCTAAAGGGCACTTTACTTAAAACCTAAAATTTATTTACATCATGACTTTTATTTTGACAGATATCGCAAAGCTGGGGCGCCATTTTATAGACAATCAAAAACTTAAAAATATGGTAATCTTTATTAAAGTCGATAAACCTCACCGTTTAGGCACCAATAAACATCAAAGTTTTCATCAATTTTAATCAAATTACCTACATACATACAGGGTGTCCAGTAACTCAACCGACACCCTTAACCAAACGATTCTACAACAGAAATATTAGTTTTATGTAACTGATATTTAGGGCAACAAAATAATGATGTACCATCATATTGCACAAATAATCTTGATTTTGATTAAAACAAATAGAAATAAAAACAACAACAAAACAATTGTACAAGACACAATATTTTTTATTGTTTATTTCTATCCTTGTTTAAGACAAGATAGCATAATAATAATATATACACTAGTGTTTTGATGGAGTATGTTTATTTATATATTCTTAATGCTTAAAAGAATAAGAAGCGGCAGTAATATATATATATATATATATATATATATATATATATATATATATATATATATATATATATATATATATATATACATATATATATATATATATATATATATATATATATATATATATATATATATATATATATATATATATATATATTATTTTTTTAAATAAATATTCTCGTCATTCTCCTATACAATAAGCAAGTTTTAATTACGGTACGGATAATGATTTCAAACCTAATTAGGAAGGTAATTAGAAGACAATTTTCAATTATTCCTTATTGTTTTCCTCCAGGAGACCACCGTCATATTATTATTATAGTCCTTAGGCCAGTAATGATAAGAGTACTTTAAAAACTTTTAGGGGGATTCCTTTTGAAGAGTCTTCCATGAGTATTCATACCGCCATATATGAAAGCGGCGCTTTAACCCGGCGTGTCAATGTCAAATGCTTCGGGTGTCGGACTTGGCAAACGTTTGTCGGACAAGTTTCCACAATGTTTAAAGATTGTGCCAGGACTATTATTTACATATCTTTATCTACATTTATATGACCAAAACTTTACAAAGTAGAATGCGAAACCTTCCTTAATACAGAATCGATCTAATTTACTCGGCAGCATTTTAAACTGACCTTATGGGTTTAATATGGGTATATAATATACAAGATACATTAAAACCAAAGAAACCAGTGGCTTTGGCAGGTACCAAGGGTTAATTAATTAAAACATAACCTTCGTTATTTTGTAAAAGCTGAATTTTATATGTGGTACTTGGGTACCTTAGAAGATGTTTCTCCAGTCGGCAGACAGGTTTGCAAGTTCCAACCCCTTGGTAGACACACATTTTTGTCTGGCCCCATAGTTCGATAAAGTTTAATATTTCTGTTATTTAACAAGATATGACAAAAGTCTTATATGTATAAGAGATGTAAGGTTTCTAAATAGGCATTTCCTAAAAATATATTGATGTAAAGAGCTCTGAAGAATTGTCCAGTATAGTTCCTCCACTTACGGTTCCCAACAGAGAAACTCGTGGTTCCGCGCGTATGCATCCCTATACGGTCCAACTGGACAGGCCCCGAACTTCCCACTTTGTTCGTTATTTTATCCCTAGAGTTTCTAGGTTGTGGAACCTGCTGCCCGCGGAGGTCTTTTTTCTTCCCCCAAATCTTCAAGTATTTAAGTCCCGTGTCAACAAACTCCCTCTTACCTCGCATAAGACACCCACGGTACGTTAGTATTTAGGCTTTTAGCCTTCGTGGTTTGTCCAAAGATAAAAAAAGAGTGTCCAAATCACAATTAAAAAAAACTAACTTTACAGTATCTTTTTTGGGACACTCTGTATACATCAAAATATTTTAAGGTCATGTCTATTTAAAAAACCCTACAAATATTATTTAAGACTTTTTGTTATAACTTGGTAAATAAAAAAAATATTGGACTTTCTTCTTCCATTGGGCCACTTCAAAGTGTTTGTCTGCCAAGGGGGTTGGAGTTGGAACTGTCAAAACTGGAGAATATTGTTCCCATATCTGGGGCATGGCGTCCCCCACAACCCTAAGCATTCTTGATTCTATTCAAAGAAGAGTTATTCGTCTCATTAATGATTCTTCACTTACAGAAAGGCTTCCCTCTCTTGCCCATCGTCGGGCTGTGGGGATTTATTGTATTTTTATAGGTACTTCCATGGCTTCTGCTCTGAAGAATTGTCCAGTATAGTTCCTCCACTCACGGTTCCCACCATAGAAACAAAGCAAATATCTTTGAATAGGTTCTAGGTACCCAAGTAAAACAATATAAAGCCGACTACAGACCACATGCCAAAAGCTTGGCAAATGTCCACTCGTGTTAACGTTAGCGCATCGTGTGTATGCAAAACATATAGCAAAAGCAAAGCCGTTAGGATGCGGGAACGTTTGAACGAGCGCACGTTTACCAACCCTTGGCATGTTGTCTGTAGCCGGCTTAAAATTCAGCTTTTACAAGATGACAAAAGTTAAGTTTTCTCTCTCTCTTTTTTTTTTCTTGGTTTTGGTCCCTTCAGGTCCAATCCACCACTCTCCCCTTCCGGACTATGCTTTCCAGGGCTTCGTCGGCGGAAAATCTGGATAATCGAGCTCGTAGCTCCCAGAAATTCCAAAAGAAAACAAATAATTCAACAATCGATGCAATGCATAAATTGTCGGCTGTCAAACCAAGATCTGCTACTGGTGTTACGTATAACCTTCACTTTCACTACTGACAGTTCCCATGGCACGCCCATCTATTTCCCGCCATTTGAGAAATACCTCGTGTTCACCACCAAATAGGATACCATCAGCTTATAGGAATCTTCGCTCACAGCGCTTAGATCCAGAAGAAAGATGCCGTCAATTTAGCGTGAATCTTTCCTTGATCCCTGAAGGTAAAAACGTTCGTACGACACCTCTAGCCGCCACTCCGGGAAGAACTTTGTAGTCCTCTACGCACGTCCGCACTGTCCGGAGGTCAAACAAAGAGTGCTGAAAATTAAGTTTTAATTTATTAACCTTTGGTACCTGGGACCTGCCAAAGCCACTATGTGTTAAACTTTATAGCCTTCCATCGTTTTTACTTATGTTGGGGGCATGCGCTGACAAACTTTCAGATTTTACAAAATGACAAAGATCTGCTGCTGACGGGCTCTTCGACTATTAGTCACAAAATTTGTCCTATAGAAAGAACATTTTAAAAGCGCAAATTCGGTACCCTTTGAAAATAATACAAAAAAACATAAAAAAAGGCCGCTTGCAATCCGACTATTTTATACAGAGGCGCCGCTATCCTTTACAGCGACACGCCGATACACTATGGGATAGAAATCCATTATTTTGGCCAAAAAGCAACTTTGAAATTTTAATGGCTCATGCTGTGTATTTCAAAGTAGATACTTCAAACTACATTCTATTGGGGTAATAAGAAACTTGAAAATGTATTTTAAGTAAACATAAATATACAACATTTAATCTACTTAGTTTATTAATAGCCTTGTTTACTAAAAAAGTAAAAAGAGTTTAAATAATAAGAGCTATTGTCGTGTTTTCGATGCAGTCTCGCTACTTTTGTCAAAGAGTTTTTTACCTTTTTCTTTATCAGTTTTTGTAATTACAATTGCCTTCCTACTTTTTGCTACTTCTGAGTGTAGGACAGATACAAGATTTTGTATATGTTTAAAATGGAAAACCTTGTATAATTTACAAGGTTTTCCATTTTAAAATTTAACATGTTTTGTCCTACACTGTATATCCTAAAAGATAAAAGCATTCTGATGAAAGATATGGATTTTACAGAATCTACCCCCAAAATAGTGTTTTTTATTTATTTTATACGTTAAAAAATAAAAAAGTGGGGAAGATGCTTCTAAGAATAATTTAAAATTATTTTTCAGATTTAGATGGTCATATTTCCGAAACTAATTGAGATAGACACATCAAATGTAGTATTTTTTAAAGCATTTTAAAAAGATTTTTTGGTCGTGATATAATATTCAGGGTATTCCATTTTAAAAAATTATACCTATTGTCGTACCCTGTATATCACATGAGATAATAATCATTCGAGAAAATAATAAAAAATAATAATGTTAAGGGGGTGTAAATTTATAACATAATAAGTTTTAGGTTCCCAAAAAGCATTTGTAATAATTCATAATATTTTTCCAGTAAAAAGCACCTCATTTTAAGTTAGATTGGTAGGTTTCAGAATTTTGACCAAAAAATTAATTTCTATCCTATAGTGCGATGACCAGCTGCATCAACCGGCATATCATAAAAGAAATATAGCAAAGGCGGCCGCGAAGACAAGCATGCCAATTTATTTGCTTTAAACTTTTTGTGATTTTTTTCTTATCAAAGAGCACTGAATTTAAACTGTTCCATCTATACCTTAAAAATTTACCGGCACTGCTTAAAAGAATCTTTGCCCTTTACTCCTCTCGTTTTAATAAAGTTAAAAAACAATATATGTTGTTTTTGGGTTCAGTTTACACGTAACTTAGCAAAATACATATTGCATGATAGTTATTTTAAGTTGTTACACCTTCAAAGAGTGTTTACATAATAAAACCGTAATTCTACAAGAATTTTTCCAGTTTTAACGCAATTTGTTAATTAGAAGCTCGTGCCTCTACGTAAGCAAACAGCTGCATGACAGCAGTTGTACTTTTATTTTATGAATACTTTCCGCCTCTATTTAAAAATCCTTGTTTACATAAGTAATTGCACAACCTTCTTATTGCAAAAGCGTTAAATAAAAGACCGCTGGACTGGTTTTTTTTTGTTGTCTTGCGTTTTCATGGTCAATGTCAGAATTTGTTAAAATGATAGGGAGGTGCGACTTACGCTAATATTTTTAACGTTACCTTAAAGAAGCAGAAAAAAGCATTACTTTTGCTTTAACCCAAAAACCGAACTCTGAAAAGATGGGTCCACATTTAATTAATTCTGAAAGCGATGCCGCCAAGTACACAAAAAATGATAAAGTAAAGAAACCCTTTGTGAACAATGATTTATTGCAGCAAAAATATTTAACCCGACGAGTTTCTAGTACCACGCCATGTGCCATCGGTTTTAGAGTAGGACAGAGGCGAAATAAGAGAATGTTTTTTTAGTAGGTGATACGTGTTTTAGCAATGTATTTTTCATTATTTATCTAAAAATATGTAATCAGGCTCTGTCTGAGGTTATGTGCATTCGAAAAAGTTTGTTGTTGAAATTGGTCGAAACCGAAACCAAAAGTTCGGTCGGACACTAGCAGAAACCCATTTAAAGGCTTAGTGCCAGATCAAGGTCTATTTTGTACCAAAGCAAATGGTAAATTTTGATGGTACAAAAAAATTTAAAAGCAAAAAACGTCTTCACCTTTAGATTTCCGCTCCATTTCTTCCGTTTGCGCCCCTCCCCATCTATAATTTGGATTAATAAATCAAATCCAAACATTTTCAACTTTTTTTTCACATATAAATTTCTGTGTTTTGGTATTTTTATTTTTAATATGTGACGTCACAAAGCTTTCCCGCCCCCTTCGCCTTGTTACACTATATCCCATTGTTAAGACCATATTTATTTCATTCTGAAAGCGATGCCGCCAAGTACACAAAAATGATAAAGTAAACAAACCTTTCGAAAGGACACAGCCTCTGACAGATTACATATTTTTTGGAAAAATTAATAAAAATATTGCGAGGATATGTATCACGTACTTAAAAATATCCTTTTATTTCGTATCTGGCGTACCATAAAACCTATAACGCGTGGCGTAGTCGTCAGATTGAATATTTTTTGCTGCAATAAATTATTGTTCATAAAAGGGTTTATTTGCTTTATCATTTTTTGTGAACTTGGCGGCATCGTTTTCAGAATGAAATAAATATGGGTCTAACTATATCAAAGTTTCCCGAAAAATAATATATTTATATTCCGTAAACTTTGACTATACCTACCCGTCCCTCCCCAATAACGTGTGTCGTAATGTATGGATAGCCCCTTATTTGACAACTTTTATATACACAATTTTTGGTACATTCGCTTCTCTTTAAGCTCTACAGACTGTAAAATTGTTAACCTAATTGACCTAACTTTGATAGAACACCCGTATTTTTCACCCGGGGTTTTTACCCCGGCGCTGACTTTTAATTTATCACATTTGGTGGATCAACTAAACTGGAATGTTTATAAGTTTACATTTGGCTGGTCAGGTTAATTCCACAAATGATTGATATATTCAAACTATATCGTACAAGCGAGCGTACCAGTTATGATGAGTCATTTGTATGCTTATAAGAAGTAAATTGCGTTTATTCGACTTAAATTATTTAAATCGCACTCGAATCCACCAAAATTAAGTAAAATCGTTTTACAGCGATTCTTACTTGATTTTAGTTGGTCCACTAAAGTTGATCAACCAAAACCGCCATGTGAGAATGCGCATTTACCCGTGGATCTGCCACATATATTATCAGTTCCTATGATCTTCCGTTACAGTTGCGTTTTTCTATTATTCTAGCAGATACAAGTGTTCTCTAATTCATTTTAAGTTGAAAATAACGATGATTTGCTTATAATAACATCTAAAGATATGCGTAAAGTGGGCAAAATTGCTTGCTCTTCTGCGAAATTGCTTGATTCTTTCTTGACGGGAAAAAATCAATCAATTTAACATTTTCTTGGTACTGTATTTTGTTACAGTTCCAAAGAACCATTATTGCAGACAATAAACAAGTCAGTTTAGTTAAACTGAGATTTTTTAAAACGTGATTTATTTCAGAGCAAAAACAAAAGTAAAGAAAATAATAAATTTTAAAAGTGTTATTATTTGGTCGCCCCAGAGGCAAGATATAAACATTTTGTGAAGTAGTTAACAACGTCCCTTCTAGAGCCTAACCACAATAACGTATGTTCTAAAAGTTTTGGCACACAATATTTATCGGTTTTTTTTTAATGCTGCGCTTGAGAGTATTTGGGGCACTTACGTCTCTTTCGATATTTAAGACCATTCCTCCTCAATTCCAACGATATCGTACTCTTAGAAGATCTGTATTGCCTAGCCAGTCTCCTCGTTAACATTCCAATCTGGTTCTTTGCTCTTCTCACCAATCTCTCTGACCTCTGTGCGGTAAATGCACGTGGTCTTCCACTTTTGGGAGATTCAGACATGGTATTCCCTGCTCGCACTCCGCTATTGTTCTATAAATGGTTCTGCGTGAAATGTTTTCATTCTGGAATATTCGACAGATTTCACCTTTGGGTATCCGCCCAACTAACTTGTAGATACTTTTTCTTATTTCTAATTTATACGACATCTTAAAGCGAAAACTTCAAAATAAATAAATCTCAACTGACAGTAAATAAAGTAAATAAACTTTTGTTTTCAAAGGCAACTTGATATTATTTTGTTTTTGTTAAAATTAAAGACAATGAGTTTCGTGCCAAAACTTTTAGGACATACGTTAGTTTACTTAAGTAACAAGAAAACAAATAAGTTATTTAAATGCTTTATTTTAAAATCTAAACTTGTATTCCTTAAGTTCAGAATACATCAGTAATTTAAACAATTTGATCAAAGCAAGATAGAGTTAATAGCTTTGAAATGTATTATTCTTGGGAAATTTTGTTGTGGTCGTTTTCTGCCTTCCACCAACATATCTAGAGAAAGTCATTTACGAAATAAACTGCTTTAACCTAAAAAGGCCATTAATTTCATACAAAAGTAATTGCAGTAGGTCTGGTAATTCATATCGATAAAGTAAAATTGCTATATTGTTATCGTATCGACATGTCGAGGAAATTTGGCAATATAATACGCGCATTTAGTTCTGACGTCACGACGCAGGCAAGGAATCCAAACATAGATTTTTATTATGGAAATTCGTAATGATAGTTAAAATAACGCGATTTATGTGAGTTTTTTGTGTGTTTTAGAGTGTTTGTGACTAGTGTCGGCGATTTGTGACACTGTGACTCTAAATTTTCGTGATTATTTGTGATATTCATTCACCTAACCTAACTATGTGAAAAAAGTATAATTTTTACGAACTTCAATCGATGATATTAATGCTGAAAGGTTCCTCGTAATCCATTTTGATAAAACTAATATAAAATATCTTAAATAGTGCCACTAATGTAAAAAAAAAATGAAAAATAAAGTATATTTTCCATAGAAACCTTTGTTTGTTTTATGGAGGGGCGAAGGGGTTATCAATTTCAATCAAATTACCTCGCAAATTACCTACATACATACAAGGTATCCAGTAACTCAACCGACAAACCTTACGGAGCGATTCTATAATAAAAAATAAAAAAAACTTAATATGAACATATTATGTCCCAATCGTCTTAGTTTTTGAACTACGAGGTGTTAAAAATTTTAAAAATTATTTTTTTTTAAATATTTAACACACCGTAGTTTGTATATGAAGTTTTTTTATTTTCCATTGTAGAATCGCCCCGTAAAGTTTGAATTACTCGATACACTGTATGTACATATGTAGGAAATTGATGAAAACTTTGATGTCGATTGGTGCCTAAACGGTGGGGTTTATCGATTTTAATAAGGAGTACCTTATTCTTTAAGTTTTTAATTGTCTATAAAATGGCGACCCCAGCTTTGCAATATCTGTCAAAATAAAAAGTTATGACGTAAATAAATTTTAAGTTTTAGGTATGGCGGTATTAAAAAGTAATATTATTTTGGAATTTGCTCGATTTGTGTGCCAAATGTCAACTGAATAGTTTAAAAAATAAATGCAATATGGCGAAAAACAAACAAAAATAAAAAATAACTTTTAACCCCTGTAACTTGGTAACCAGGGAGATTTTGACATTTTGTTAAAGGACTTTATTATTATTTTTGATTGCAGAATTACCCCTTAAAATTTCCTAACGCATTTTCCGAACACCCTGTATAAAGTAAGGAGCTGGAATAAAGAAACGCGAATGTCTAGTTTTGGCCGAAAATAAACTAATTAATACAAAGTATAGCTTATCATAAATATGTTTGGTTGGTGACGAAATTAATATTTCATTAAAAAAATATGCATTTCACCGTCGAACTCTTAATATCGATACCGTACCTCCTCTCTACTGTTTTAGGTATCATCGCCTAAACTCGGCGCTGCCTGGCACGGCCTTGAACGGGTACCGCCGGTCGAGTCCGGGAAGCGATGTTTTTCGCTCGGGGCGCCGCTTATTGCCTGGCCATAGGCCACTTCCCCGTGCATCGCGCTCTTGACTTATCAGGGCAGCTGATAATAATGAGGTTATGCACAATTGATAGACGGCTAGAAAATTGATATTGTTTTGAAAGTGAAATTTGTAATGGTAAAGAGCCAGCGTGTGTAAATAATAGAGATTTTTTTCAATTATTTCGTATGATACAGGGTGGGTTAAAAGTCAGTTGCCTTGTACTGGGTGTCAAGTTATAAAATTACACTCCCCTCAACTTTCGTATCTGTGCACAATAGGTACATAAAAATATTAGTTTGTTGGGTTAGTTTTGTAGTTTCTAAATCAGTAGTAACATTTTTATTATCTCTTAAGTCTTAAGGTATAGAAAGTTCGACAAAAAGTATGTTTTTTTAATGGAGCATCCAGTATATTGTATCAACTTTAAAAAGCTTTTAAAGGAGCCTACAAGCAATTTAGCTTTCAAAAATATTATTTTTCAAATATAAAGAATATATATATTTTTTTTTACTTCAGTTAGGTATCAGACCGTTGCTCAGGGCCGTATTATCCATTAGGCTGACTAGGCTACAGCCTAGGGCCCAATGAGAAAATAGGCGCCAGACAGGCGAGTAATAGGCGCTAGACAGGGAAGTTTTTAAAAAAGTTTAGGTTGAGTGGGGGTTTTTGGTAACTAATTTCTCTGTTAATAAGGTGCTTTGAAAGAAAATAGGCAAATAGGCGCGAAAAGGAGGGAATAATCTTTTTTTTTGTTTTTTTGCTCCTCAAAATTTTTTTGATGGAAAATAGGCGCTCCGGGAATTGTAGCCTAGGGCGCCTAAAACAGTTCATACGGCCCTGCCGTTGCTGTAAACAGTAAGCTTACCACTGTAGATATAATAGAAATTTAAAAGTTTTTGGCTATATTTTTAAAACTATTAGATATAATTATTATGCCCAATGTAATAAGGTTTGTTCCAGCAGGCTGTCAGAAATGTTTGCAACCGTTCGGATTCTGCGCACGTCAAATTTGACCTTCCAGCAGTGCCATGTTTCTAACATTATACAATTATTGTTTGTTGTTTCAGCAGTAGTTTTAAGATGTTGGAAGCATGTTGGAAACTGTTTGAAAAGTTTGCAAACTTTCTTTAAACATTACTGACAAATTGTTAACATAACCTTTCTTGTATTGACGTATAAGTAGTATGCACGCCTTGTTTATTTTCGTTCCAGCAGAAAAGTGTTGCCAACATTTCTGACTAATGTTTGTAACAATTTCTGCATTTTAAGATTTTTGCTAACATGTTTCCAACATTCTGCTGGAAGAAACCTATATTTTAATGCTCTTTTAGTATGTATACTTTTGTATACTTTCACTATATTAAAAGATAATACAAATCTGATTACTATTTCAAAAACAATTATTTGTGTTAATATAAAATAAATAAATATTCTTAAAAAAAAGCGGGCCCAAAAATTATTGAGATTTTCTACCCCAGAACTATAGTTAAAGTAACAAACCCGTCTCTGAGCATTTTTATTAGAGTGTTTTCTTTCGAAACATGATCATTAAACAAACTGATGATTACATTCTTTTGAAACTTATGTGGCTTACTTTATTTTGAATGTTTATTAATACTTCAAATTGCATCTGTCACGTGATCAGATGATCATGATCACGAGTGATAGAGCTGATAGAAGTGAAACTGATAATTTTTAAAAGAATACCACATAGATTATCAAACGAGGCCAAATCAGCCGAGCGGGCTGGCCACTCCATTTTTGTCCTTTAGTTGCATTGGGCGCTCCTGGAAGTGATTTTTAATGATTGTTTTTGTGGGTTTTTTTAAATCCCGTGTGTATGCTAACAACACTCCCGGTGCTATGATGATAAGGGATTTCAAACGCCAAAAATCGGCCTATTCAGTGTATGGTCAATGGTGGATGGAATTATCTGATTTAATTTTCATATTTGCGTAAAAAATAAAACATTTTTGATTCATAAAAACAGTAAAAAAAAAAGTTATAATATCTCACTCTATATTGTATAGTGGTAATATAATTCTAGACTCTTTGTTTGACCTCCGAACAGTGCGGACGTGCGTAGAGAAATACAAAGTTCTTCCCGGAGTGGCGGTTAGAGGTGTCGTACGAACGTTTTTACTTTCGGGGATCAAGGAAAGGTTCACGCTAAATTGACATTGGCATCTTTCTTCTGGATCTAAGCGCTGTGAGCGAAGATTCCTATAAGCTGATGGTATCCTGTTTGGTGGTGAACACGAGATATTTCTCAAATGGCGGGAAATAGATGGGCGTGCTATGGGAACTGTCAGTAGTGAAAGTGAAGGTTATACGTAACACCAGTAGCAGATCTTGGTTTGACAGCCGACAATTTATGCATTGCATCGATTTTTGAATTATTTGTTTTCTCTTTGGAATTTCTGGGAGCTACGATTTCGATTATCCAGATTTTCCGCCGACGAAGCCCTGGAAAGCATAGTCCGGAAGGGGAGAGTGGTGGATTGGACCTGAAGGGACCAAAACCAAGAAAAAAAATAGAAATAGAAATAGAATATAATTCTAAAATTATCTGATGTAACTCTATTAGGTTTAAAAATAATTACGATGTACATATTTAAAATTCACGCGATAACACTGTGATCAAAACTGTTCGACCCGTGTTTGGACTTTCATTATTTATTTATATTTTTAAATTTATCAAATTCTCCTAATCCATGTAATAGACAGTGTGAACAACATTTAGAAATATAAATAGTATATGTGCGTGGTAATGTTTAAATAATTTTCGTCTTCTAAATCCTTTTGTTTGTTGCCGATGGCACCTAACTAACCAGTTTCAAAGGTTAAGTTTTATTAGAGGTCAATTGTTAATTTAATTAACCGAAGCATTAAGACGTAGTTTAAGATATTTATTGGTTTTAATTTAATACGTTACATACTTTTTATGCTTATATTATACATGTCGTGCCACTTCAAAACGTGTAATGCGGAATATTTGCCACTGCGTGGAAGAAGATGATCTAAACTAGGGCTGGCTGGCGGTTTTCGGTTAACCGGTTTTCGGTTAAACGCGGTTTTGGCCAAAACCGAAAACCGGTTAACCGGTTTTGAAAAATAGCGGTTTTCAAATACCGGTTTTTCGGATAATCGGTTTTCGAATACCGGTTTTTTGGATAATCGGACCAAAATCGAAAAGCGGTTCTTCGAATATCAATTAATAGGTTTTTGGTTGATTGCGGTTTATACAGTGGCGTATTTACCAAAAGGCTGAGTAGACTGAAGCCCATGGCGGCGTTTTTAGGGGGCGGCAAAATTTGTATAAATTGTGGATTTACATTTAGTAAGTAGAATTGAAAGAAATGAAAGTGAGGACCTTTGTTTTTTTTTCTTCAAAATTATTTCAAGCATAAAAGAAAAAGAAAGGGGCGGCGAGAAAAATAAAATAGCCTACGGGCGGCAAATATGTAAATGCGCCTTCGGTTCTCTGTTTTAGAAAAACCGATATCGGTGTATCGGTTTTGAAAATCGTTTTCGGTTTTAAAAACCGGTTTTTAATACCGGTTTTTTAATATTCGGTTAACCGGTTTTAACCAAAACCGGTTTTTTAAAACAGGTTAACCGGTTTTGTTTTTTTCCGGTTTTTGCCAGCCCTAATCTAAACCAACAACAAAGCGAACCGGATGCGTCAACCTTTTCGGAATGCTTACAGCATCTAATCTCTTCCTGCTAGTGCTCAACACACTGAAAGTCAATTTTAACACATCGTGCTGGTACGACGTGTATGTATAAAGTTATTCCACCAAAAGCCAATAAATGTGAAAACGGTGAGCCAAGTTCAATAATACATTATGCTTGGCTGTAGGCTTTGCCGCCAAAAGAATATCTGACCTTTTTCACATATATGTTTTTGGTGGGATATTATTACTTTTGTAAAGCAAACTAGGCGGGTGTATAGATTTCATATTTTTTCTTGCGTTTCCGCTGCAAAGTATATAGTTTTCTGTTTTATGCTATTATCTACATTTTCTTAAACTTTAGAAATAACAGTGCGGATTGCCCATTCATTATCTGCCACCTTTTAACTCGATTTCTGTTTATGGTTAAATAAGCAAAGTCCGGGCGGTATAACGATCTGGCGCCGCCGACGACACACCCCGTTTTTTGTATGGGAACACAACTTATTTTTTTATTTTTCTTATATAACAAATATAATAATCCATATATTTACTGGAATAGTTTCAAATATCCACTTTTAAAAGTTCAAGCGCTACAATTAAAAACTCGTTTTTGTTGTTTAGGGACTCCTCCAACCCGCCTCCTTCCCATTTTTTATTTATTTATTTTTAGAATTTTTTCTACGCTTACATAAAAATACCAAGCGGGATTCCAAATTTAATCTTTCTAGGTCATATGGAAGTGGGTTAGGTTTTGATCGATATGTCAGTCAGTTAGTCAGTCAGTGGAAAATTGACGACTTTTGGACCTTTATATCTGTAGAACCGTTTGAGCTACCTTCATGATATATGAGCTTCTAGTTGTCTTTATGGATAATTTCATGTGTTTACGTTATAGTATATTACATTACAAGTGTGGAAAATGACTAATTTCACACGAGTGGGTTAGCCGAGTGCGACAAACCCACGAGTGTAAAAAAGTCATTTTCACACGAGTACTGTACACTATTTTTCCTACGACCACAAATTATTCACCAAAAAAATAAAAAACAATTGAGAATTTTGCAACACTAGGGTGATTTTTACTTTGTAACACTAGTGTGTTATGTACTTTTCCTCACTGCTATATTATACTGTTTTGGAAATATTTTTACATCGAAAATCACCTACCTAGAAGCATTATATAACTTTTATCATTTTGGAATTTAAAAAGGCCCTCACTTAATAAAAATTGTATGGTTTGGTTAGGTAATAACGGTAATAGTTTATAACGGTGTTCTGCTATTTTAAGGGGTTTTTAAAAATTATTGATACTTACATATTTTAAACAGTCTTCTAAATAAAATGCAAGTGGCGCATATCCAAAATTTTCCGTTTTTAAAAAATATCAGTAAACAAACTTATGGGACCGGGGAGTGAAAAGGGTTGCTGGGTGGGGTAAAGTTGCTAAAACGAGTTAATTAAACTGAACATCACATGTAAAATTAAATAAAAATTAAAACATTTTCTCATATTTTTGAGAAAAAATATAAAAAATATAAAAATTGTAAATGCATAACCTGAAGTCCTAAAAGTAAGAAAAAAACGACTACTAAACGTCCGTTATACCATGCAAAATTTGTAAAGCATTTGGCAACGTCGGAAGGGACTGATTCTATTTATGAATGTATAAAAGAAAGTGGATTGATTTATAAAGTGTGTATTAATTAGCCTCAGGTTTATTTAAGGGATTAAAAAAGGTTTAACTGGTTGTTTGAGTACACGAAGACAGAGAGAAAGCAATTTGATCTATAGGAGTTTTTCTCTGGCGCTTTAGGTCGAACGGTCAAGCGGCAAGGCTGCCTCTATGAGTGCGTGCTCAAAGGTAGGAGGGATATTTTTAATTTGATCTACTTACCTGACAACACTGTGCCACTGAGCGAGCTGTCAGTAAAAGTTGTTTTTTGTGGTTATGTCTATTTTTGTTTATGTTTTTATTTTTTCGGAAATTTTATTATTACTCTTTTTAATATTAGAATAAAGCTTATAATGTGTAGTAACTTAACGTTTATAAGATGATTTTCGCTAATTTGGGTTCTACTGTTTAAGGTAAGTAAAAAGTTTTTTAGTGTCACTACAATAAATATGTCACTTGCAAAACCAATAGCAGTTTTTAGAATGACATCATAATACATATATATCACACGACTGTTGTAAAGTACTTTGCAACACTAGTGCTCTAAAGTACTTTGCAACACTAGTGCTCTAAAGTACTTTGCAACACTAGTGTGATATCACGCATTTTCTATGCATGAAACCAGTGTGCTATTTACTATTTTCACAAGTGGTCGTAGGAAAAATAGGTTTTGCGTTATGAAGGGGTCAAAAGTGGCACTAAGTGGTTCGTTGACATCGTGCCCTGTGTCTAGATTTCAAAGGATGAAAAAAACTTTTATAATTCAACCGAAAATGTACCTAATTTTGTTAAAATTTAAATAGAAATATTAAACGATTATGGCAGGTTAAAGATTTAAATTTAATTTTGAAGTCATTATAGTTGAGCTGATAAGAGGTTAACTGCAGGTTAAAATAATGGACCTTTAATTATTATTAAAGCGTTTTTGTCCTTTTCGGAAATTTTTTAACTGATAATTTTATTTATTAGAGTTTAAAGTTGAAAGATATGAAATATCGGTGCAACAAAAAGTTCAACAAATTGTTTGTTTTTATTTTTCGTTAAGGAGTAATTAAAATATACTAATATTAGATTTTTTGGTTTCGCAATTAATTGCACTAATTGCAAATAAATAGTTAAGTAAAAGCCACGTTCAATCAATATGACATTTTAAGAATAAACAGTTAACTTAAATTCAAAATAATACAGTGTGTCCAAAATAAGGATCCTATGCATGTGAGTCTCAGTACCTATTGGAGATACAGCTTAGGTTAAATTAGGAAAAAGTTGTATTTTTTAAAGCTTATTTACATGCCGTTTAAAAACTTGACAAATTTTCATGGCCTGCTGAGATATTTGGCAAAAACCAAAATTTGACCATGTCGATTTTATTTTTTTCTGACTTTATTTGAAGAGGTATAAAAAAACTAATAACACTTTTTCATTGGCACTTTTTAGCTACTACATGATGGTATTTTTAGATTTTATACCCGATGTTTCGTTTTCAAGAAACCATCATCAACTTTATTTTTTATGGCTCGAAAAGTACCCCCTGTATCTGATCCCATTTTTATTACAAATTCAACGATGTATCACATGTCATATTTGAATTTTTAGTTAAAAGAAAAATAATTTTTTTCTATATTTTTAAGTTATTTTTAAGTAGGCCTTGCAAACAAATGCTTGGACGTTAATACCTGTTACCGTATCTGTAACATAATTTAATATCATTATAAAATAGTATTTGTCCTTATTACCCTGCTTGTCGAGTTGTTGTTTTTAGAGCAATTGTTCCTATTGTTACTGTTGTCTTTATACGCAATACGCATTACTAGGCTTAGGATCCTTATCTTGGACACACTGTATATTGAAAATACGATATTGACGTAACTGTTGCAGTTAGAAAAAAAATGTTTATAGAAACTAAGCACAGATATCTATATATAGTTTATAAAAAGTATAAAACCGCTATACAGGGTGGGTCAAAAGATTTTATTTTAAAAAACCTAAAAACTAAAATTCATTATAACTACGGTATTATATCATCTGAAGATTTAGAAAATTGCTTAAATATGAAGATTTGCAAACCAATTATTAATATTAAAAAAAAATGGTATACAGTATGTCCTAAAATACAGTTAACTTAAACTTCCAAACAACGTCTTATAGTTCGATGAAGTCGTACGTAATACGTCTATTTGAATAAGCGGTCCGCGTGGACAGCTGCTATACAATAATACATTTACATGTTTTCGTCAAGTATGAAGTGCAGTGAAAAGTGAAAGTGGTGTGAATTGTTTATAGCAACGATAATTGCGGCGATAGATGTAATGATTCTTTCGACGTTGTCACGTTCAACTATCGTCAGTAAACCGCCTTTGCAGACAACCCATTTTTTTCAATTTTAATTATTAATGTTACAGGGGTATCAAACAGTTTCATAAAACCGATTTTGAAGGGGTATCAGAAATAAATTATTTAAAATTTTTATAATAAATTGACCTAAAAAAACTCTTTGCAAGCTGTTTTACGTACATCTGCGTTCTCCAAATTCCTACGCAACCCAATTTTTCACCTGTAAAGCAATGTGATTAAGGCGTTTTCGCCAATTATGGAGTTTAATACAATTTTGTGTCATTGTTTTTATCGATTACAAACATTATTCTAAATAATTTTCCTTGGTGATATTTTGGTTAAACATGAAAAATAAAGATAGTTTACCCTTGAGAAAAATAATATATTTTAAGTTTTTGGGAACCTTGTAAACAAAATCAAGATTTTCTCTTCGTGAATCCTATTTTTTTACAAGCAAAAATTTTCATGAAAAATTACTTTTTTTTGGAAAATGAAATTTTTGGTCAATTTGTTTTCTTGGAAACCCCATCCTTGGACGGTCTGTATGGAGCTGTACTTTTATATTACCCTGTATAGGCCTGAAATTTTTACTTGTAATACAACTAGTGCTGCTTCTTTTAAATTAATATTTGTAACTCTGACACGAGCTTTAAAATTTTACTATAAAATAAATATTTTCCATTTTACATTTTTGTCTCCCCGTGGCCTAGTGGACAGAGCTTTGATCTTCGAAGCCAGAGGTCGGCAGTTCGATTCCCAGCGGGGGAGACATATTTAGGTAGTAGTTATTTAACAATAACGACCGTGGTGGCACTACCGCGTTGTCTAAAGGTGCTGTGAAATGCAACTGCATGTTTCAGTGCTTGGACAACGTTGACGGAACAGGGGGAACGATGGGTTAAACATCTAATAACCCGACACCCACGGTACTCTGGTATTTAGGCATAGACCTTCGTGGGATGTCAAAAAGATAAAAAAAAACTAATTGTAGGTGCAAATATATGTAATTTTAGAGCTTATCATTGTTTATTCTTTTATATTATATATACCTTATACATATTACTACAGTTGGTAAAAATAGTTTATTTTAATTTTTTTAGACCCATACCTTGCTTTCGTTTGCTCTTCACTTATGTCTAGTACTTCAGTCTTATGATATTATTTTACTAACTGTAGTTGTATAAAATTGTCATTTAAGGTCTTAAAACCTTACATTATTTTATATTATGTTATGTCTGAAATACTACAACTGGTACAAAATAACACTTTCTTTAATTATGCATGTGAATGACAGACATGACGTTAAAACAAATTTAATGATTATGTCAAAAAATGTCCACTATAATTCGCTCCAGGGTACCCCAGGCAGGAGAAAAAAAATTCCGATAAATACTTGTGTTGTCATGGTAATGCAACCAAAACTACACATTTAATTGGTCAAAAAACTGTGGTGTGGAATTTTCTTTGTAAAATTTAATACAAAATAAAATAATGTTCGACTGGAAGCAAAGCTCCTAATATTTATCATTTCCCAATTTCGATTTCAACATGAATTACGTTAATTTTAATGACCCCCGAACCAATTAAACATTTAGCTCATTGCCCCGAGTAAATTTTAAAACGACGTGTTAAAAGCGAATAAAGTAAACTTTGCACAGCACAGCCAGTCTTATCGAGAACTTTAGCAACAAAATAAGGCTAGTCAAATTTGTATAATAAATACACTTATAGCCTTGAGATTTCCATAAAATAACAAAGGAATCTCTGTGTGGCTTATTATAATAATTTTATATTATGCACAAGCGTTTTCACGTTTTACATTAATTGAGTTTTAGTGAGGTTTCAAGGGGATTCCGCGTATTCGTGTATCTTCCTTCACCTGAATGTGTTTAACGAAGATGTCTGTTGAATATCATTTAAGATATGCTGGGTGGCCACTGTTCAAAAGAAAACACACATATTTCATTGATAAAGCAGTTATTTAAATATCACCAAAATAGTAGATATATAACGAAGGAACAGTTTAAAAATGTTAATTCGGTGCTCTTTGATAAGAAAAAAACATCACAAAAAGTTTAAAGCAAATAAATCGGCATGCTTGTCTTCGCGGCCGCCTTTGCTATATTTCTTTTATGATATGCCGGTTGATGCAGCTGGTCATCGCACTATGGGATAGAAATTAATTTTTTTGGTCAAAATTCTGAAACTTACCAATCTAACTTAAAATGAGGTGCTTTTTACTGGAAAAATATTATAAATTATTACAAATGCTTTTTAGAAACCTAAAACTTATTATATGTTATTATAAATTTACACCCCCTTAACATTATTATTTTTTATTGTACAAAATAAACTAAAATGGCAGCTTGTTTGGTTAATTCGGTAGTATTCTAATCAGTAATCCTATGATTATTATCTCATATGATAAACAACGTACGACAATAGGTATGATTTTTTTAAAATGGAATACCCTGAATATTATATCACCACCAAAAAAATCTTTTAAAAGGCTTTAAAAAAATACTACATGTGTCTATCTCAATTAGTTTCGGAAATATGACCATCTAAATCTAAAAAATAATTTTAAATTATTCTTAGAATCGTAATAGAGATACATCTTCCCAACTTTTTTATTTTTTAACGTAAAAAAATAAAATACACTGTTTTGTTGGGTAGATTCTGTAGAATACATATCTTTCCTCAGAATGCTTTTATCTTTTAGGATATACAGTGTAGGACAAAACATATTAAATTTTAAAATGGAAAACCTTTGTAAGTACAAAATCTGATAAAGAAAAAGGTAAAAAATCTTTGACAAAAGTAGCGAGACTTTGCGAGACTGCATTGGAAACACAACAATAGCTCTTATTATTTTAACTCTTTTACTTTTTTTAGTAAACAAGTACTAAGTAAATTAAATGTTGTATATTTATATTTACTTAAAATACATTTTTAAGTTTCTTATTTTCCAAATAGAAGTCGTCATATCCTTTTATAATTTTGCATACATGTAGTTTGGACTATCTACTTTGAAATGAGCCATTAAAATTTCAAATTTGCTTTTTGGCCAAAATAATGGATTTCTATCCCATAGTGTATCGGCGTGTCGCTGTAAAGGAAAGCGGCGCCTATGTATAAAATACTTCGATTGCAGGCGGCCTTTTTATGTTTTTTTGTATTATTTTCAAAGGGTACCGAATTTGCGCTTTTAAAATGTTCATACTATACATCCGTTGATTGAAAGTCTTTTAATCAACGGTACATCCTTGTTATTGTTTTACTGGCCGATATACCTTAATCTATTGCTTATACAATATACATGTCGCGTCGTGCAACTTTCCGGAATCCCAAGATAGTCTCGGGATTGGAGGGTAGAATCAAAAATCCGAAAATATTCATAAATTAACTCTTTTTTCTATCTTTCTTTTTATAGTTAAAGAGAGTGCAAAATATAAATGAAAACCCTGTATAATACGTATATTCCCTGATGAAGCCCGCTCGATAAATCCCAAGTGGGCGTCCACTTTGGGTGTGTTTAGAAAAAACTACAATAATAGTCTTTAATTTAAGTAAATTAAATGCTTTAATGCGTTGTTTTTAAACAAGGAAATTTAAGACGTCGCGTCGGTGTTTTCTGTTTACGTGTGCGAATGTTTCATTTTGTGTTGTTAGCGTCATCGTCATTCCAATGTAATTTTAAAATAAACGGAAATTAAATCAAATAAAAAATTTACTTATTCTCTTGTAAACATGAAAATATGAATAGAAATGGCTAGGTGGCGCCATCAATTATTGTGTGTATATTATTACGTCTAAAACTGTCAGCCATTTCTGCAGTTGCTTGAGAGAGTTGTGATGTTGTAAATTAAATAGTAGGGGCAGAGACAACAATGAGACGAGCAACTAAATGTAAATAAATTATCCGAGAGAGAGATAGCTGCTGGGCCTTCCTTGTCTGTCTTCAAGGAAGGTAAACGCAGATGGCGCGTGAGTCGACTTAATCGTTTGCCCGCCAAATTCAAATTATATAGCTGTGCTATTTTTGCCCTTAATGTTAGGTACTTGTTTTTGTTTCCTATTAATATAAAATATTGGGGTTTAGTTCAATAATTACACATTCCGAATTAAAAATGTCATTTATTTGGTTTTTATAAAGATTTTTCTTACAGATAACCATGTCAATATTACCTTAAATTATCTGTTGAAAAGCACAAATTTAATATATACACTGTGATCACTAATAAAAGTCAATATTCAAAGTCCAATTAAAGGTAAAAAACCACGAAACACACAATAAATCACAGAAAATATAAATTAACCTGCAAACAAATCGGCCATTGAAAAATATCAAACACAAATATCGAATAACATTTCGGCGTGACTGCCTGCGGCAACGTTTGTCAAGTTAAAAATATTCGATTCATGGTATATTTTCTTTCTCTTAATTAGATGTGAGCCAAAAAGGACATTAAAGTTTACATGCAGAAATTGTAAACAACTTGGCAACCAGGGCAAAGCGATGATTGCTCCATCTACGATAGCCTGCCATGATGAAAGACAAAGACATATTTATTGGAACTCGCGTTAAACCAGAAAGAGATAAATACAATGGACAAATTGTTAGAACCAGTTACTCGTCTCATTGTTGTCTCTGGTAGGGGAGCCCAAGATGCTAAATCTGCAGTTACTCGAGCGTCATAGAGACCTGTTAGGTTGAAAATCTTAGATGATAAGAAGAAAAAAATGTTATATAATGTATATTTTTCATCGGGGCGTTAAGTGGCTATAGACTTTTAGGGATGTCGAAAAAATATTTTTAATATTTCGGCTTGTGCATGCAATTTTTGAAACATTGTGGCAAAAAGTGTTACAGTCACGAAACCATAAGACTCATGGACATGTTTTGGGTATCGCATTGGGCAGGTTTCGTAACTCTAACCCTTACGATTTTTGGCATAATATTTAAAAATTGCATGAAAAACATTATGGTAAACTTGTCCGACAAAAAAGTGACACGTTTGCCCAGTCCGACACCCCGAAACATTTAACATTGCTGGAACGAAAAATAAACAAGGTGTGCATACTGCCTCTACGTCAATACAAGAAAGGTTATTAAAGGTACTAAAAAACAGAATTTCATAAATCAAAAATCTGCCAACACGCATTTGATTACAATCATAGAATAAACTGGGATGCTTCGAGCATTTTAGCAAAGGAAACTTGTTCTAAAAAACGCAAAATCAAAGAAAGTGCGTATATATTATTAAATAAAGATAATTGTGTAGCATCAATTTCAGTTAATTTAAATAACACTTGGTTGCCTTTGCTTGATACTGAAGTATCTTCAGGAAGACTAAAAATTAACTAACTATTCACCTTTTTTGTAAAATAAACAATCAATACACCAGCAACCAGTTATCTATGACACTATAACCAAACAAACATATTTTGACACTTAATGTCAAAGATTTCCGGATATCCTAAAAAAGATAAAAATTATAAATTTTAAAACCTTAATACTTAATAGTAAATTTTTATTTTTATTATTTTTATTCCATTTATCTTGACAACGGTGGCACATTTGCCACCGAAACGTCGACTTTTAATTATCTTTTTACTTGTTTAAATTTTTTTGGTTTTTTAGTACTTTTAATTTTATTTTGGTGTGTACCCAAATAAATTACCATCCATTAAATGAATCCGCCGAACTACAGAACATATCTTCAAGAAAGGTTATGTAAAAATTTTCGGTAATGTTTGAAGAAAGTTTGCAAACTTTTCAAACAGTTTCCAACATGTTTCCAGCATCTTAAAATTACTGCTGGAACAACAAACAATTTTATATTGTTACAAACATCTCATTGCTGGAACGACAAAGTTGACGTGCGCAGAATCCGAACGGTTACAAACATTTCTGACAGCCTGCTGGAACAAAGCTATTATTAACACCGATTTTCTTATTAAAAAAATATTTGTCCTGCAATGTTTTTATTCCAATAAAGATGTTTAAATTAGATTTAACATGTATTCTAAATATTTTTAAATTTATTGCAAAAATCATAATATTATGATTGCTTCACCGAGAAAACGGGAAACAAACAGTAAAATACGTCGAACTGGTTGTTGGCACCGAAATAATCGGTTTTTCTGTTTTATACAAACAAAAATTTTTTTATCAATTTGGTAATTCAGTGAAACCAGTATAAAGAAATTTGCATGTATTAATTAATTATTACTTATCACACTTTTATGACCAAAGAAAATTACGTATTTTTGTATACGTATAATACAGGGTGTTCCAAAACAAAAGGTAAAAATTTAAGGAGGTGATTTACTTGTTTATAATAAAGGGTAGTTTGGTATACTGGGTGTCAACGAATTTAAACAACGTCACTACCTACTTGATTTTATATTTTAATTCTACACGGAAATCCCTTTCTAATAACATGGCATAACATATTGGTAATTTTTCAAATGCGACCACACACCTTTCATTGATGTCATCCGAATTAAGGAATCTTCAAGATAAAAACTAACTTTGAACACCAGGTATAATATTTCTTAAAAAAAAAACGAAAACAACCCTGCAATCTGGAAAGTGTTGACCACATCTGTCGTTTTATTAAATTGCAGTAAAAAATAACCACATTTAACTGTAAAAAAATACCATTGCTTATTACTTGTCTTATTACTGTGTAAGCAAGTTCCATAGGTTTATAGCTCGTCTGTTTCGAAAGTTGGTAAAAACTAACGAATCTGCAGGTAATAAAAACACATCAGTTGTCTATCTTCATAACGTTTCTTCTTTTGTACCATTATCTGGGACACACGGTATAATGCTTCAGTTGCAGCCTACACTAGCAGGTGTGTAGGTTGATGACCTAATGATTGAGAGAGGAACACATTTTTATTTAACATTTGCAGCATAGCTTAGGCATCGCTCATAAACTACGAATAGTTAATTCACTCGACAACGCGGCTCTGATCAGACCCTTCCTGCCCCGCTTTTCCTCCGACCACTTGCTGACCAGAACAAAGCCAATCGTTCGCTTCGAATGGTACACGGTAGCTCGCGTGTATCGGCACTGTTTGAAAGCCGCTTTCAAACGCGCCGCAAGAAAGTGAATTAACTATTCGTAGTTTATGGTGGAAGGCTATGCTGCAGAAAACGCGATTTGTCACTGACATTTGAGATTTTTGCTAAAAGTTTGATCGCTTATCTTTGACTACTGTGGTTTTAATGGCGTTTTTTCGCGCAATGGGCGTAGATAATTGGTCCGTCAACCCATAGCTCGCATAAGTCTATTTAAAAAAAAACACTATAATTGTTTTAGTTATTAATTATGATAGATTAAGGTCAAAGTTTTGTAGCTCACCTTTTAATCTTTTCACTGGTTTTATGTAAACTATTTACGTCATAATATGAATTTATTTTTGAAAATATATTTATAACAAGTAATAACAGATTGCAACTAGAACATTGTTTTGATGCATTGCTCTTCGAAATAAAAGTATTATTTGGAACTGATGGGTCACCGGAAACCAGATTCGTATATTTGACCTTTAACTAATGATAAAATTAGCAATTTTATATTTTAGAATTTTAGGAAGGGACGTGAAATAACTGGTTTAATTAGTCGATTTTATTATTTTTTGTGTATTACTTATTATTTTGGAAATTTAAATGCAAAAAATATGGTATTTCAGAACGATGGGATAAAACTTCTAGGGGTTATTTAGGGCAACAGTAGAAAACTTTTGGGTATAGGGACCCATGTCCGGAAAAGTGTCACTACGGTCCTAAGACGCTTTAAAATTGAGAAAGAAGATAAATGGCCTAAATAGGATTTTATGCATTTAATGTGTGCCTTTTTTACATGATATCATAACAACAAAATTAATAAATACCTACAAAAATATTAAATTTAAAAAAACTATTAATAAAATAAAAAATTAAATAATAAAATTTTGTAAACATTGACATTGGCATTTTGAACAATTGTTGTATCTATATCATATACAAAAGGCAAAAATTAAATGCATTCAATCCTATTTAGGCAATTCTATTCTATTCTATTCTATTTTTTTCTTGGTTTTGGTCCCTTCAGGTCCAATCCACCACTCTCCCCCTTCCGGACTATGCTTTCCAGGGCTTCGTCGGCGGAAAATCTGGATAATCGAGCTCGTAGCTCCCAGAAATTCAAAAAGAAAACAAATAACTCCACAATCGATGCAATGCATAAATTGTCGACTGTCTAACCAAGATCTGCTACTGGTGTTACGTATAACCTTCACTTTCACTACTGACAGTTCCAATGGCACGCCCATCTATTTCCCGCCATTTGAGAAATACCTCGTGTTCACTACCAAACAGGATACCATCAGCTTATAGGAATCTTCGCTCACAGTGCTTAGATCCAGAAGAAAGATGCCGTCAATTTAGCGTGAATCTTTCCTTGATCCCCGAAGGCAAAAAACGTTAATACGACACCTCTAGCCGCCACTCCGGGAAGAACTTTGTAGTCCTCTACGCACGTCCGCACTGTTCGGAGGTCAAACAAAGAGTCCATTTAGGCAATTCATCTTTCTAAATTTTAACGCGTCTTAAGCCTTGTTTTCAGAAATATGTCCTGTCGCCAGCGACAATGAGGTGACCAATGGGAGCTAAGAATTTTTGACAGGCTTCCCCTTTCCCCACTCTTTTGTCGCCAGCGACAGCCGTTCGAGTGTATCGATTTATAAGCTTTTCATAGACAATATAAGGAACTATAGATAGAACTAACCAGAACTAAAGACAGAGAATAGGTGGGGGCCATGGTTAGGTCTGGTTACTGCTATTACCCGACTTCTTTTTTTATTATTATTATTTTTAACTTTTTCATGACTTTTACTAATTTTTTTGAAGTCTGTCCAAAGTCCTTGGTTTTTAATTACACGAACAATTTGTTAAAGATTAATGTCGGGATTTTCCGCCTTTAAATTATTTAACAAATTAAAGCGTTTAGCTAATAATAGTCTCCTAATGAAATTTTAAAGGATTGAAAATAATTTAAATATTGTTTTAATCCTTATGTAATACAAGTTAAAAGATCAATAACTGACCCTTTAGATAAAATATGCATTTTATAATTTTTCGGCTGTGTTGCCAAATCGCTTGTTTTTTCTTGAATATAATATTTGGCAAGCAATAAACGAGTCTTTGGTTTTTGAGGCGTAAGACAACTGGTCAACCAGAACTAACCAAAACCAATTTTTATGTGTAACATTTCTGTGTTCCTCTTGTAATTTATGTTTTTTTCTTTTTCAGACGAGGCATAACACCACCACATAGGGTGAAGTCGATATCTATGGCCACATTTACAACGGAAGAAATAGACACACTACGGAGTAAAGGCAACGAATACTGTAGAAACACGTGGTTAGGATTATACGAGGGTGCGCCGCCCACGTTTTCGGGCGACGAGCAACAAGTTAGGGATTTTATGATAGATAAATACGAAAAGAAAAGGTAAGAAACAAAAGATTTTAATGTATTTTTAGTTTATAGGCAGAGACAAGAATGAGACGAGCAACTAAATGTAAATAAATTATCCGAGAGAGAGATAGCTGCTGGGCCTTCCTTGTCTGTCTTCAAGGAAGGTAAACGCAGATGGCGCGTGAGTCGACTTTATCGTTTACCCGCCAAATTCAAATTATATAGCTGTGCTATTTTTGCCCTTAATGTTAGGTACTTGTTTTTGTCTCCTATTAATATAAAATATTGGGGTTTAGTTCAATAATTACACACACCTTATTAAAAATGTCATTTATTTGGTTTTTATAAAGATTTTTTCTTACAGATAACCATGTCAATATTACCTTAAATTATCTGTTGAAAAGCACAAATTTAATATATACACTGTGATCACTAATAAAAGTCAATATTCAAAGTCCAATTAAGTGTAAAAAACCACGAAACACAATAAATCACAGAAAATGTAAACAAACTGTCCAAACAAATCGGCCATTGAAAAATATCAAACACAAATATCGATTAACATTTCGGCGTAACTGCCTGCGGCAACGTTTGTCAAGTTAAAAATATTCGATTCATGGTATATTTTCTTTCTCTTAATTAGATGTGAGCCAAAAAAGGACATTAAAGTTTACATGCAGAAATTGTAAACAACTTGGCAACCAGGGCAAAGCGATAATTGCTCCATCTACGATAGCCTGCCATGATGAAAGACAAAGACATATTTATTGGAACTTGCGTTAAACCAGAAAGAGATAAATTCAATGGACAAATTGTTAGGACCAGTTACTCGTCTCATTGTTGTCTCTGTTATAGGATCATTCGACACTTATCTCTGAAAAATAAGACTACACTAGCCATTATTATTGTCCTATACTTTATGACAATACATTTTTTACGTAAAAAAAAACATAATTTTGTTTTCCGTCTCTGTTTTTGTAAAAAAATGTCACTCTATTTTTATGTATAAATAAGTATTGTGTTATATCTAACCTAAAAGGAGACTTTAAAAACAAATTTTGCAAAAACATTATAGCCCAAGAGTCTTTGAACGGCAGACCTTTGTTATTTTGTAAAAGCTAAAATATCGTCAGTACATGCTCCTAACATTGATAATTGCTATTGTAGACTATGACGATTGACTCATAGTGGATTTGGCAGGTACCAAGTAATACCAAAGATTATTTAACTGAAACTTACCTTTCGTCATTTTGTAACAGCCGACCTAATGGTCCCAGAATGTCCAATATATCTGTTATATGACAAGATTTGACAAAAAGTCTTGAATAAGAGTTTTAAGGTTGGCAAATAGGCATGTCCTCAAAATATTTTGATGTATACAGAAGGATCCAAAAAAGTTGTTGCTGTGAGGTTAGTTTTTTTATTTTATTATTATTTTTTTTTTGATCACTTTGTATACCTCAAACTCAAGAAACATCTAAAATTCAGTTTTTATAAAATGACGTAATTTAGACCTAAAAAATACAGGGTGGCCCACCATATTCGACACGGTCTGTAGCTAAAGAACCATGGGGTTTTTAAAAAAGTAAATACTGGAACATATACAGGTCGGATAAGACCACAGCATAAAATTATTTTAGTCTATACAGGGTGTCTCAAAAAGTGTTACTTATCAAAGTTATATTTTTTTAAATGGCACCCTATATTTTATGACGATTTTAGATTCTACTTTAAAAAATAACTCGAGTTTGTTTATAGTACTAAGTGTCTATAATTTTATTCGTTATTGTGATATTTAATTTTTTGAAAAAGGCAGAGGTAAAATTAAATTGATTTTACTTTAACACTTTAAACTTTAAAATGTTTAACAAGATTAGAAAAAGTCTGCCATATCATACGTAGGTCAAATCAAAATCAAATATTGTACAGGGTGATCAAAAAATAATTTAAATTTTTCAGAAAATCAAATAGCCATATCTCTCTTATTTTAAATGGAACACCCTGTATTTTTTTACGTCACATGATGACAAATAAAATACTTTTTCAAATTGTGTATAGGTTGCCTATACCTATCTTTTGTGCTTTTTAGTAAAATCTGTTTTTACAAATTTTTAGTCCAAATGTTTATTTAAATTTAAGTTGGCTGTGACATAGCAGCCATTAATATTTTTCTTATGAAAATAACAACGACCATTTATTGATTACTAGTGTTTTAGTCAGTTTAAAAGAAATTTCAATGATTTTAAATAAAAACCCTTCTTCTACAACAATAACATGATATAATACTGGTAGGATGTGAAAAAATTGTTTACTTTAGTCTACAGTTAATCCTGAAAAATATTCCAGGAGAAAACATCTGATAACCTTAATTGTTGCTTTAAAAAATTTGACACAGTGATTATGAATAATGGAAGAAATGACCAGAGGCGTTATTAGGATTATTTAAAAACACAAGTTTTATCATTACCACATTCAGCTGAAATAAGTGTTATTGGAAGTAGCATTATAAGCAACTAATGATTTTTTTTCTGTGAATTTTAAAAATAGTGGCAGATAATACAAAATCTTTTAATTTTGTGCTTTTTGCCAACAAATTTACATTTTGCAATAACGGCTTAGTAAATAGGCATAGCTATATCACAGCCTACTTACATTTAAATAGACATTTGGAATAAAAATATGTTAAAACGGCATTTACTTAAAAAGTATAAAAGATAGGTATAGGCAACCTATACACAATTTGAAAAAATATTTTATTTGTCATCACGTGACGTAAAAAATACTGGGTGTTCCATTTAAAATAAGAGAGATATGGCTATTTAATTTTCTGAAAAATTGAAATTATTTTTGATCACCCTGTACAATATTTGATCTTGATTTGACCTACGTATGATATGGCAGCCTTTTCTTAATCTTGTAACAAATTTTAAAGTTTAAGGAGTTTATATTGTTAAAATAAAATTAATTTATTTGCACAAACTTAAATTATTTTTGTATGTAGAACCTAAAACCGTCATAAAATATAGGGTGTTCCATTTAAAAAATATAACTTTGATACGTCACACTTTTTGAGACATCCTGTATAGAGTAAAATAATTTTCTACTGTGGCCTGTATATGTTTCGATATTTACTTTTTTAAAAACCCCATGGTTATCCAGCTACAGACCGTGTCGAATATGGTGGGCCACCCTGTATAGTAACACTTTTACTAAAAGAATATATAAATAACTACGAGATCTATCTAGATTGATGATAGACCATTTTGAGTTTCTTTAGAAATTTTATTTTTTATTTATTGATCTATAAAAAGTACTAATCTTTTAACGAAATTACAATTTTAAATCCTGCCAAGATATATTTATATTGTAAAACTCTCATTTGCAATTCTATATGCTCAGTTCGCTAGAAACACAATTGTATTCAGTTTGAAAATGTATATATCCGCTTTTTGTGACGTCAGGCGAATAGGATAAAAGGATGTGGTGAATACAGTGATGTCTATAGACGGATTATACAATAGACTTAAAGGTAGTGGCCTATTAACAAAATCAATTTGTGAGTTAAAATTGTACGGTTTTCGAGGAAACGACTTTTATTATCATCGAATTTCTCACAATATTACTTCTTTCTTAGACTTCCATTCTCTTTTGATTGTAACTAATACACGACGGCGACGTTTCGAATGGTGTCTATCTTCAACGTTTTAGAGTGATAACTAAAACTACTCCTACGAAACTACGACTCAGAGTTTCTTTATGAGTAGGGGTTTAGACATAAGCAAGACCGGTGATAGCTTTTGTCAGGGACGTGAGGGTGTGAGAATTACTATTTTGGACAAAACTGCCACTGTTCAAAGTTGGTAGCATTATCAGCTGATGACAGAGTCGTGCCTTGTCGAAGCTTTGTTTGGTAAAAACTGTGGAAATTTGCCATTTTCATTTTGGTTGTATATTTTGCAAGGATTTCCAGTTGTTAATGTTTTTGGTTAGTTTAGAGACTTCACATATTATTGGTTCGGACTCGTTTTAATTTAGAGATTTTGATAGTGTTTAGTCGAATAGTTTTCAGTCTTTCGTGTTTTTATATACATATGATACAGATGAGTGTTCGCTAATTAATGGTACACAGAAAAACCACAGATTTCTTATGCGAAAATTCCCATTTAGGATTTAAACAAACATACCTATATCCAAAAGTTAATGATAAGGAAGATACGGGGTGTTAAAGAGATATAAATATTTTTTATTCATGCATTTCGATAATTTTTGATATGTTTTAAACATTTTAATAAAACTCGGTATCCAGGAGTTTTAGATATCAGCTATTTATATCTGCGCAGTTGTAATTATAGCTAATACGATGTTATTGAAGGTACATACTTTCGAGTGAACAATTAAAACGTGAATACCTTAAAAACGGTTGTCAAGACAGATTTTTACTAAGTATACCTTTTTGTGCAGAAAGCATAGAGAAGCTTGCTAGTTTACATACATGCAGAGTAGTAACAAAAAATTGGGTAGTTTTAGAGAATTTTAAATAGTGTACCCATCGCCCTCTAGTCTACACACGAAAATTAATATTCGATCTGAAAAGCTAATGTTTAAAAACCCCTAGATACCGTTTTATTAAAATATTTAAAAAGGGGGGAACAATTATCGAAATAAATTTACTTTTTCTTTTTACAATGACACCCCCGTATCTTCCTTATTATAAACTTTTGGATATTAGGTATGTTTGGTTAAATCTTAATATTTTGGCATAAGGAATCTGTGGTTTTTCTGTGTACCATTCATTAGCGGACACCCTATATACAAAGTTTTTAAAATGGTTTTTGACTTACGGAACCATGGAAAATGTTTTGCTCTGCCAGGTACCTCATCGTACTGTCGTCGCTTTGATAATTTTTAATTTTCAATATTTAAACCACATTTATGTTTTTGTTTTAAGATATGCCTATTAAAATAATCCAATAAATTTTATTTACAACATACAGTTCTCTTTTGTTTTCTCCTTAATTCTACGCCACTGATCTGCCTAAAATCAAACATGGCCGAAAATGGCCCGACTTGATGTCACAGCCGCGCTAGTCAATATGGCGAATGTCGTGACCTTATCTCATCAATCGACTTTGCTACGACTTATATACTATCCGTTGTTCACCAAAGATTGAACGATTTTTCACGGTTAAGCAACGGCTGCCACATAATTTGGTATGTCAACAATAGGCTTATTAAATAGATGCTTGATGTTTAAAATTAAAGCAGCTTCCTTAAATTTTCTCTTTTTCCAGTGTTCTTATTTGTAAATAATTTTGGCCTTTGACCACTGTATGTGGTTATGTTTTGACCAAGCATTTTCGGCTACCCCCGATTTCGACGTTTCACTTCGTTCCGTATGTTTTTTATTTTCTTTGATTCTTATATTATTATTTTAACTCGGCTCTTTCGAATTTCTTATGACACAGGTATTTTTCCTAATAGTTGGAAAGCTGCACGAGTCCAACCCAGTCCCCAAAAAGGATCTAAATCTCTTCCATCGTACTATAGACCTATTTCACATCTCTCAGTGCTTTGTAAAGTTATGGAGAAATTCATAAACTTGCAAATTCCTTAATATTTGGAAAACATAAAGTTTTATATGACAGGCAGTACGAATTTCGTCACAAGAGATCTACAGCAGATCTTCTTTCCTTCGAATCACACAACTGAAACAAGTCTCTTGAGTTTCTAGGTGAGTCCCAGATCGTTGCGCTTGATATATCCAAAGCTTTTGACCGGGTCTGGCATGCTGCATTTCTTAATAAACTTCCCTCCTATGGTCTTTCAACTAAATTCTGTACTTGGCTCTCTAATTATCTATCTGATCGACGTATATCAGTTATTGTGAATGGCCACTTTTTAAGCTTTTACGAAATTAATGCTGGAGTGCCTCAGGGTTCAGTACTGGCACCAACTTTGTTTCTTCTTCACATTAACGACCATCTTTTCTTCACAAGCAATCCCATTCATAGTGTTGCTGGCGATAGTACCCTTTACGACAGTTTTCAGGTTCTCAAACCAATCTCTCAACACGACTTGGAAAGCAAACGCAGGGCGATTCAGGTATCTCTTTTACAAGACCTCAACTTAATATTGAATTGGGGCGCCAAAAAACTAGTTCAATTTAATGCATCCAAAACTCAATCATGTTCCTTGTCGCGGAAAAAATCATCAAATACACACCTTTTGCTTATGAGGGGCCAGGTTTTGCAGAGCAAGGACACATTCAACCTTGTTGACATCTTATTTGAGAACAGCCTCAACTGGCATAAACATATCGTATCTATAGCCACGGCGGCTTCCAAAAAGCTTGGGTTTCTTTTCCGAGCCAAAAAGTATTTTTTCCTTCCAATGTATACACTTTGTATGTGTCCCAAATTCGACCATCTTTGAAATATTGTTCTCATGTCTGGGGAATGGCGTCCCCCACAACCCTCCGCATTCTTGATGCCATTTAAAGAAGAGCTGTTCGTCTTATTAATTATCTTCTACTTAGTCAAAGACTTTCTTCTCTTGCCAATCGTCGAGCTGTAGGAGATCTATTGCTCCTTTATAGATACTTTCACGGCTTCTGCTCCGATGAGTTATCCAGTATAGTCCCTCCACTTGCAACTATCAGCAGAAAGCCTCGTGGTGCCGCGCGTATGCATTCCCACTTCGTTCATTCTTTTATCCCTAGAGTTTATAGAATGTGGCACCTGCTGCCAGCGGAGGTCTTTCCTTTTCCCCCAAATCTTCATGTTTTTAAGTCCCGTAAAAACAAACTTCCTCTTACCTTGCTTAAGACACCCACCGTACGTTAGTATTTAGGCCTCCGCCCTTCGTAAATTGTCAAAAAATTGTCTAGTGGTCTTTTTGTTTCCCCAACGTATACTTCACCACATTCACGTTGGGGAAGCAAAAAGACCACTAGGTTGATTAGAAATTCAGTTTTACTTTTAGTTCATTGTTCATTTTCATTTGACGTTAAGTTTCCACTTTCACGATCTATTCGACTGGACAAACATTATAGCAAATTAATGTGATTTCAACGGTTGACTTGTTATCTCGAATACCAAACTTCCCACACTCAGTTTTATTTCAGACACAATATAGATAGATAATTCTTTATTTCGTTTCATATATCTGCAATGTGTTTTGGCTGTATCAATTACGTAGTTTGAATTTTAGTGAACCAAAATAATTCTCGTAATTTTTTATCAATGTAAATTCTTATCCCATGTATTGAATTACGAATTAATTAAGCGTTATTTTTGTTTTATCGGGCCTTATAAAGGTTTACTCACTAGAATTTTGGGTTAGTATAGTGAGTTGTAGTAGTGTGACTATCCACGATTATATTATAGACGTAATTTTGTGGTATTTTTATTTGGAACTTTTTCTTTTTGGGGTAAGTTTTCTGAATTCATTTTAAGTAAATGTTTAATAAGGTAGCTATTTAAATAACTTATTAGTAAGAGAAATATTGGCTTTATAGGCAATTATAATTGAGCAACCTTGCAATGCCTGGCAATGGCATTCAGCGTTCTCATCGGATACTTTTTAAATTTTTATGGGGCACCATAATGTTTGTTTGTCATATGTTGCTTGCTGTTGTTGCAGTTACTATCTTATTTGTTTTTGGTGAATGCATTGAAAAATAAAAAAATTGTTTAGGAGAGAGTGATGAATAAAATGTCATACTCCTTCAGCTCTCAATTTTTCCACACATCAAATAACCGCAAGACATTCTTTTTCAGTTACGGACAGTTTCATCTATTGCTTTTGTTAGTGAACGGGAGAGATAACAAATGACTTTAACGCCTTCGTCAAAGTTTTGTATTAATATGGCACAAAGTGCAAGAAAAACTGATCATATGCCGGGTAGACGAAACGTCGATAATAAAAATGCCAGGCGGTTATCACTCTTGTCTCCCTTTTAATTATTCCTATTTTTGTTACTCCCACACTACTTAAACGACGCGTTTAGATAGAGATAGTTCATTGCCGTCCTTACTTGTATGACGCTTGTGACTTTTTACTATTGAATTGATTTTTATCTTTCAAAGGTGGTACCCCTCTATAGTTTTAAATTAAATTTAGTATGTTTGACACAAATGTGCATTGGTGGATCTATACACTTGTTTTCTATCATTTCCGGTTTAATCGGAAATGACTACTACTCTCAGATTTTAATGAATGAATGAAAGTGATAACATTCTTTTAAAACTTTTGACATTCTCGGTCATTTTGATATTTTATTATTATTTCAAGTTACATTTGTCCCGTGATGAAATGATCATAATCACTTAAAACTGGGTCAAAGACATAATGATTCTCGTAAATTAAAAACCGAACTAAAGAACACTAACAGAAACAACAGTAAAATGTTTCTTGGCTTTTGATAAAATTTCTCTGAATGCTCTGACTGTAAACCTTTCTTTGTCTTATTTAGTTCTTTAGACGATGATGCAATGATGATCACCAATTATTGTTTTCTGAAATGTAATGCGTTGTTTATGAAAGCGTCTGTTTGTAGCCGAGGCACAAACCAAAAATCTGCGAATTTCTGTAAATATTCTTTGCCAAATTGTGTCTAGATACCCATTTGTAATAGCTGTTTGACCAAACTGCCAAACAGTGCTTCTGAATCTGAATAAAAGAGTTTTTAAGAGACCTATATCTGTCAAAGTTGGAAGTTAATAGAAAAAAACTTAAGTTTTAGAGTATTTGGAACCCACAAAATTATACATGAGAGGCATTGACAAATTTTGTACCAAAAGAAGGTAATTTTCTTTTATTCAGTTGACTTCCCTGATCTATGTGAAGCACGAATTAAACCGTTAAAATCAGCCGAACGAATCTGGCTACCCACTCACTTTAAAGTAGTTATAAAAAGATATAGATTTTATGTAACACTCGGTTTGTAAGAAAACTTCTTAAGCACGTAAAAACCAACAAAAACCGCAGAGTAAACACATTAAAAATAAATTAATTGCTGTATAAAACGACATATTCGAATTATTCGAGATTCCCCGTTTAGATAAAGTAGCCATTGCTTTTTATGAACGACTTTCACCTATTCTGTTTTCCTTCACGCATTCTATTCATTCATTTTAAATACTCAATAGCTTTGTTCGCGGGTTTGATTCTAAACCGGTTCTGGGACTATTCGCATGCGCAGTAAAAAGCAGCGTTCGCGGTTAGTAAAATCCTGAATTTTTAGTAACAGTTCTGTGTTTGCGGGTTACAATGGAATCAGTTCGTTACCGGTTCGTAACCTGATTAGCAGTCCTGGGATTTTTGTTGGAACTAAAAGTTCAGTTCGGAATTTCATGCGTATTGTCGACATTGTCAGCTGTTTTCTGTTTTTGTGGTACAGAAATAAACCGTTGTATTACAGTTTATTTGTTTTTGCCACTTTGTATGCCTCTTAATATACCTGCTGAATATTTTTTTAAATATTTTTGTGATTCTGAGCGTATATAAACAAAGGATTTTTAATTGTATTCCGTATGAATGTATGTATGCAATAAAATTAATAAAGATTTAATTAAAAAATATAGACAATATTACAAGATTTTACCATTTCTTGTTGTTTGAATTTTATCTTCAGTTAAATACGCATAGGTACTTATGTTAAAAACGAGAGGAGGCAGGGAATCCCTCGTCTTCCGCCGAGAGACCTCGAGTGGCATTCGACAATATAACAATTTACCTTTTTGTTTAATTTTTTTTTGTATTGTATCCAATTTAACCATGAAAAATCCTAACCAAAACGCTAGGTTAGAATACATCCTCAGCTGTATAGAAAATCGTTCGCGGTAAATAAAAATTCCGAACTAATAAATAACTAGACATGCGCTTTAAAACAATTCTAAACCAGTTCGGTTCTGGTTCAGAATTGGTTCATTACTGGACCCGCGAACAAAGCTAATAAATTTATTTACTAGTAGTTTAAGCATATTTTTTTTGTATCAGCCGTCAGCTTTTTGATCATTATTAGCAGCAAGCAGGGGCACTAGACTGTGCTAAAAAAAGGTTCTTTTTTTTTTCAAAACTCGCAAGTTGTTGAGCTGAAAAATTTTACCAACGACATTCTTGAAGAAAATTAGAATTCTTACAAAAAGCTTTCTTTATATAGAAGGAACAGTTTAAAAATGTAAATTCGGTGCTCTTTGATGAGAAAAAAATCAGAAAAAGTTTAAAGCAAATAAATGGCATGCTTGTCTTCGCGGCCGCCTTTGCTATATTTCTTTTATGATATGCCGGTTGATGCAGCTGATCATCGCACTATGGGATAGAAATTAATTTTTTTGGTCAAAATTCTGAAATTTACCAATCTAACTTAAAATGAGGTGCTTTTTACTGGAAAAATATTATAAATTAGTGCTTTTTGGAAACCTAAAACTTATTATATGTTATTATAAATTTACACCCCCTTAACATTATTATTTTTTATTGTACAAAATAAACTAAAATGTCAGCTTGTTTGGTTAATTCGGTAGTATTTTACTCAGTAATCCGATGATTATTATCTCATAGGATATACAGGGTACGACAATAGGTATGATTGTTTTTAATGGAATCACTACCAAAATAATCTTTTAAAATGCTTTAAAAAATACTACATTTGATGTGTCTATCTCAATTAGTTTCGGAAATATGACCATCCAAATCTGAAAAATAATTTTAAATTATTCTTAGAAGCGTAATAGAGATACATCTGCCCAACTTTTTTTATTTTTTAACGTATAAAATAAATAAAAAACACCGTTTTGTTGGGTAGATTCATATCTTTCATCAAAATGCTTTTATCTTTTAGGATATACAGTGTAGGACAAAACATATTAAATTTTAAAATGGAAAACTTTGTAAATTATATAAAAATCTTGTATCTGTCCTTACACTCAAAAGTAGCAAAAAGTAGTAAGGCAATTGTAAGTACAAAAACTGATAAAGAAAAAGGTAAAAAAATCTTTGACAAAAGTAGCGAGACTTCGCGAGACTGCATCGGAAACACAACAATAGCGCTTATTATTTAAACTCTTTTACTTTTTTTAGTAAACAAGGCTAATAATAAACTAGGTAGATTAAATGTTGTATATTTATGTTTACTTAAAATACATTTTTACCCCAATAAAAGTCGTCATATCCTTTTATAATTTTGCATACATGTAGTTTGAAGTATCTACTTTGAAATACACAGCATGAGCCATTAAAATTTTAAAGTTGCTTTTTGGCCAGAATAATGGATTTCTATCCCATATTGTATCTGCGCCTCGCTGTAAAGGATAGCGGCGCCTTTGTATAAAATAGTCCGATTGCAGGAGGCCTTTTTTATGTTTTTTGTATTATTTTCATGGGTACCGAATTTGCGCTTTTAAAATGTTCTTACTATAAATTGTCGTCAAATAAGCCGTTTTCATGGAATCGGGCTTTGAAAATTGAACTATTTTTTAAATTTTGTTTTTCGTTTGGATTTTTGTTACCTTTACAAATATTAATATTTAAATAAATCCAATGCATATTTTGAAAGAAAACTTAATGCTTTACCATTTTTCAATAAATCACTCCTTCAGAAGTTATTCGATTGCAGAAGTGAATCCAAAAGTAGTCCAAAAGTCTTTGCAATAACCAATTTTGCACCATTTTTTTTCTTTACTTCTTTTCTATAGTGAAATACTAGCGACGTTACGTTTTTAAGTAGTCGGTGCCAGGATTTTAAAAAATATACAAATGGAATTGTAATATTACCCCCAATGACAATAAAATCGTAGTGCAAACCTTGTACGACCGGGCGTAAAATTGTATTTTTATGTAGTATATAATGCTCCACATTTTTTTTTGGTAAAACAACAATTTATTTAATTAAAAATATATTAAAAGTATACTGATTACAATTTGAAACATTAAAAGCTAGCAAATTTTCTACTAACTGCGGGGAATGCTTGTATATTAATTTCAGCCGTACAAAAAATATTGTTGGCACCTCTGGCGTAAAGCACTTTTACGCCCATAGCTGATTGTTGCCCTCGCGGAGCTCGTGCAACTTTTCAGCCGCGGTCGTAAAGTGCTATTTTACGCCCTTGGTACAAAAATAACTATTAAATTAGTTTTTGATGTTATTTAGCCCTAAACAATTGAATTTGTTTTATTGACAATGCCTTTCTTTTTATCCTATCTAAGTACTACTACTAGTTAACTTTTTTCGCGGCCAATTTGAAAAAAACACAAATTAAAAAATTATTATGTCCACAACTACGTAACTTTTACATTTAAGGTATATCTTGTTACACATCGTTAAAAAGCTTATAAAAAGGCATTTTTAAAACTGTCATAGCCAACTATGGTTTCCATTAAAAAAAAATTGCTATTTTATGTCGTAGTTTAAAAACGAACTACTATGTTAAATATTGGATTCTACCTTCTTATTAAGAAGATAATTCTCTACAAGTTTTCTATTTAAACTTTTTTTCTATTTCGAATAATAACTGAGCTAAAAACGAAAAAAAAATTTGAAAAAATGGTTTTTTCAAAATATCTAGTAAGTCATGATTTTTTGGATGAAACAAAAAGTGATTTAAACCAAGCTCTAAAAGCTGCAGTTCTTTCCCCATTTAACCATGTCTGTAGCTGCAGCGGTTTCTGACATCCCTTCACAAACATCGACAAAAACTCACCCTGTATGTAAGCTTTGGTTAAAGCGGGTTTTACACCTAACAAGTAATTGATCAATTAATTGAACAAGTGCTTGTTCAAGTGACTTGACTGTTAAAATTTTCTCAACTTGTTTATCAAGTAGCTTGCTCAATCAAGTACGTAAAGAAATTAAAACTTGTCATCAATATTTTTTAGGGGCCTTTTAGTAATTGGATAATAGTTAACATAACCCTAGAAAACCATTTGATGAAATTGAAAATAAATTTGACAATAACTTAAAAAGAGTAAAAACATCCAAATTTTTAATTTCTGTATCAAATATTTGACAAAGTAATTGAACAAGTTTTTGATCAATAACTTGTCAGGTGTAAAGCCCGCTTAACAGTTTGTTGTAAATTTTATGTTTTACCCATCTATTATTGATCTGTAATACCTTATAAACGGAATATGTTATGGTAGCAATAATACCTGCTATCACACCTAGGACATTATAAGCGGGCATTATGATAATGCCCGCTTATAATGCCCTAATGCGATAATATAGAAATTTTATTGCTTATCCAATTTTATTTCTCTCACAATAAAGATCAAGTTTATACAAACATATGTATTAAAATAAAATCAATAACTTACCAGTTCCTGAAAATATGCCATTAAAACGGTTTCGGTTATTTGAAGAATTGCGTTCGCATCTTTCCAAATACCAAATATGCCATACTCCCGATCATACTGTTGCCTTGATTTAACTGGCAAAAGATTTTCGGTCGCTTTTATGGTCTTTTCTCTTATATTTTGTTGAATTTCTTCCATTTTGAGCAAATCGTTAAATAAAAATGCCAACTGACTAACTGATAGAAACATCAAAGTCAAACTCTTACACCAGTCATTATCTACTTACGTATACAGGTACAGGTGCAACTTATTTTTTATATTGCGAATAAATAATGTAATTAGTAATTGAAAAACTCTTTTTGGGTAAAACATAAAGCATTGTATGCACCACGGGCTTTACTGGACTTTAATGCCCATCAGGTCGAAATCTAGCTCTCGGGCCAGAGGCCCTCGAGCTATTTCGACCTTCAGGGAATTATAGTCCTAGACGCCGCTATAATGCCCAGTTTCACAATATATGGCTACCAACACTTTTGGGTTAACTATTTTGGCAACACCAATCACATTTTGGTATTTTGTTGTTTCTATGGTAACAAACCTATGGTTAGCGTTAACCCCATATTGTGAAACTAGCCGTTAGAGTTTAAATTTGAGTTATTAATTTAATGTCTTATTTCAGGTACTATCTAGAAAAGACCATGACCAAACCAGAAGTACCAGATACCAGGCCGTGGTCGGCAACGGCGACGCCCAACGGCAATTTAAAGAGAGCGAATGCGGTCAAATACAGATTTCCAAAGACTGGTGGTACGGTTCCAAATGGTACAGTTTTAAATGGAACGGTACCGAATGGCACAACACCAAATGGTATTATAACTAATGGTACCTCGCGGAGTCGACCGGAGGTCAAGAACAACAACTGTGTTAATAGTTTAGGAAATAATTTTGCAGTAGATTTTGATAAAGCGGATATATTTAGGTAAGTTAATAATTTCAAGTAAAAAAATTGTATCACTAGAGACATTTTGCACCCCTTATTTTGCAATTCCGTTGTGGTTAACGTTATTCTGAGACTGCGCAGTAACGCAAACATGATCCGTTATCGTTATTAACCATACCGGACTCCTTTAATTACGGATGAATACCGAAGAGCTTATCGTTATTGTTAAACTGCGTGGTTGCCGGATTGTAGAAATTTTAATATCAATTATTTAAAAGGTTAAAATTTTTATGCCGTTTTAATTAATATATCATTTATACCTAGGCTCTAATTAGCGAAAAATCGATAGCAGTAATAAAAATCAAATAGTGTTAAAAAATTAAAACGGACTTGCACTTTATATCTTATGAAGAATAAAAGTAAATACTGATTTTTCGTTAACTTTAAAGTAGGTGAACCACAGGCAAAAATAAGGTTATGTGTCGAAAGCGCAGACGCAAGATATATTTCTTAAAAGAGGCTGCAAAATCTCTGTCTACAACTGCTGCCGTAATCGTTATGTGAGGTGCAAAATGTCTCTAATAAGAAAATGTACACTGCAAGTTAGGCGTGGTTATACAGGTTAATAAAATTGCGATTACTAAATTTGATAAACACAGTCTTAATAATATATACAGGATGTTCGTAAAATGCGGAAGGGAAATTTTAAGGGGTTATTCTGCAATGAAAAATAATGTTAGTAAGTCCTTTGAGAAAATGTCGAAATCTCCTTGGTTACCAAGTTACAGGGGTTAAAAGTTTAATTTTTATTTTTGTTTTTTTTGCCATCTTGCGTTTATTTTTTAACCAATTAGTTGACATTTGGCACACAAATCAACCTTTGCAGATTCTAAAATTTGAAGATAAAAGTACTTTTTTTAATACCGCCAAAGGGCACTTTACCTGAAACTTAAAATTTATTTACATCATAACTTTTTATTTTTACAGATATCGCAAAGCTGGTGGCGCCATTTTATAGACAATTAAAAACCTAAAAAAAAGGTACTATTTATTAAAGTCGATCAACCTCACCGTTTAGGCAGCAATCGACATTAAAGTTTTCACCAATTTCAATCAAATTACCTACATACATACAGGGTGTCCAGTAACTTAACCGACAAACTTTACGGGATGATTCTACAACGGAAAAAAAAACTTTATATATAAACATATGTTCTAAACGTCTCAGTTTTTAAAATACGGTGTGTTAACTATTAAAAAAATACTTTTTTTTAAATATATATATTTGATTGAAATTGGTGAAAACTTTGATGTTTATTGGCGCCTAAACGGTTGGGTTTATCGACTTTAATAAAGAGCACCTTATTTTTTAATATTTGATTGTCTATAAAATGGCGACCCCAGCTTTGCGATATCTGTCAAAATAAAAAGTTATGATGTAAATAAATTTTAAGTTTTAGGTAAAGTGCCCTCTGGCGGTATTGAAAAAAGTACTTTTTCTTCAAATTTTAGAATCCGCAAAGCCGATTTGTGTGCCAAATGTTAACTAGGTTGGTTAAAAAATAAATGCAATATGGCGAAAAAACAAAAATAAATTTTTTTAACAAACCCTGTAACCAAGGAGATTTCGACATTTTGTCAAAGGACTTACTAACATTATTTTTCATTGCAGAATGACCCTTAAAATTTCCTAACGCATTTTCTGAACACCCTATATATTTAGTATTTGGTGTCACTACAAGGTGATAGTTTTATAAAAAAAAAAAAAAAATAAAAAACATCTGCTTCGGCCGAGAATCGAACCCAAGCCGCCTGCGTGGCAGGCGAACATTCCACCAATGAACCACTGAGGCTTATATTTAATTTGACCAGTTCAACTTATTACATTTTTCTGCTGACTTGATATACATATGACATTTTTTTTCTAAAATTCTTGTTTAATCATAATAAAAATAGCCTATAACACTCCTGAATAGTGTAGCTTTCTGATTGTGAAATAATTTTTATGATAGGTTCAGTATTTTTAAAGATTAGCGGCTAAAAACAAACAAAGTTCCAAACTTTACCTCTTTACAATATTAGTATAGGTTTGGATTCCCTGTATATTTCGAATATTATGGCCTATTCTGTATATTTTTACTAATTGTAAATAATATGTTTGTTTTCTTTCAGTAATAATACAACATCAAATACGATATCGTCATCACAAAGTCAACAAAATGGTTTTGCGGATTTTGAACACAACACCGTGTACAATGCAGGGGCTAATACAACAGCAAATGGTGAGTAATAAATAACCCATTTATTTATGCTTATATGATATCTATGAAACTAGAAGTTTTAAACGTTATTAGCCATATTTGTTAGTGTTAAACTTCTTAAGGTGTGTATTCACTGAGCAAACGAATACGGCCGAACATCAATAAACGTATGCGTTCGGGTAGTGTAGCCTGACGCTCTTTTATCGGCACTTCAAAGAAAATTCGCTGCACACTGTTTTGGGATGCGTAAACGTACATGCGGTAAATGAAAACAGGAAGCAAGTAACTGTCAGATCGGAGGCGAACGAAGGCACGCATACGTTTGCGGTGGACGTCAGATCGCGTGCCGAACCAAACATACGCACATTTTTGGCGTATACGGTCATAGCCGTGCGCCCGTATACGTTCCCTAAGTGCACACCTTTAATTGACAGAAGCTGTACCAACCGGCCTCATAAAGTAACTAGAATAACTGATTTCTAAATATGACACTTTATATATGCACTAATATTTAGTTATTTTTATTTCTAAATGATGGAAACATCATAATTATTAAAGCAACAAAGCAAAATAACACCGCGTCATTGTTAAATAAATTAAATGTTTTTATTGTCAGTAAACCACAAAATTGCAAAAAGTTTAGGCCATATTGAAAAATATCCTAAGTCAAATTTTCTCGCTAACCTTATTCGTCTCACTCAAGAAAATATATGTTTTCAAACCGTTGCGTCACAGCCCAATAAACTTTTAGGTTATGATTTTCATTTTTATGATTAATATGTATTTTTGTTTTACACCAAATATAAATATTTTTCACTTGCCATGTAGAGCCACGTAAAAGTTCACGAAAAATGACCGAAACAAAGTTTTTAATGAGTACGATGCATACGCCCGCCCCAACTTTTAGGCGGTTCGAGGTCGGGGACGTAAGGAAGGACACTCCACGGAGAAAAGTTGGCAAGACTGGGTAAAATCAAAGTTGATGATCAATCCAGTGGCGTCTAGAATTTGCGCATTTCATTTTGCATTGTTTTGGAAGTGATATTTGTTGAAAGATATAGTTCCAAATGTTTTTTACATAAAGTAAAAGAATTTACAACTTAATAATAATTAAAAACTGTTGTGCAAACGGTTGTTCTACTAATACAATAAACTGTATATCTCCGGCACTGAACAACATGGCCGAAAAATGGGAGATGTGACGTCATAACACGTCAAAGCAATATGGCGGAATGTCGCGACCCTATATAAATCGACTTTGCGCCCGCCCGACAAAGATAACTATATTGTTTTTAAACCATTGCCCGGGATGTATTCAAACACGGTTAAATACGCGACGTACATGATGTCACCGTTTAACAAGAAAATGTAATGTTTTTAAAGTGTTTTAAACAGTATTAACAACAAAAAATGGCTTTAGTGACATTGTTAGCATTAGTTTATTTATGACTAGTTAAAAATTAAGTTACCAAATAATAATAGTGTATGCATGGTCTGCTGTTTAATTTATAAAAATGGGAGTTTCTAGTAGTGGGTATATTTTTACGCCACAAATTAAATCTGTAAAAATCATTTTTTTTAGGATATTAGCATATAGGAGGAATTGCGATATGATATCTCTGGTAGACAGATAAAAAGACGATTTTTTTGCTGATTTTTGTTATAATGTAAATATTTAAACCAGAGATACTGATGCAGTCGTCAAAATGCATACAATTAACCCACATACATATTTATATAATTTCCAGAAACGCGACAGACACATGCATGCCATTACATTTTTTTATCCGGCGTATATCCAAAGTGATGGCGTTATACGCGGCATTATGTTACGTTAAAATAGATGTACTATGAAACGATAAATACGCAGTTAGATTTCATTTATTATTTACATAATAATTCATGTGGATAAATTAAAACGATAGACGCAATAATTGTTATTGCTAATTGATAAAATTTATGGAGCATTATGAGTTGGAAGATATTACGATATTCTGTTCCTTAACATACATTATTTTAAAGAATCTATTGAGTAGTCCGTTACTTTGTGACAATACATTTTTACGTAGAATGTAATAAAAACACAAATTTTACTTTGTTATTTTGTCACATATTTTATATTGCACTTTTAAAAAGTCGTTTGAAAATGACATAGTATGTCGAAACTGCAGTAACGCAAAAAGCAATATAAAATATGTGACAAAATAACAAAGTAAAATTTGTGTTTTTATTACATTCTACGTAAATACATTATTATTTTATTTTTTTCTTAACCTAAAAATGGTTTTCTGAAATAAATGCATTTAGTTTACGGCAGTCCGCATTGTCAAGAATGCCGATTCTGCTTGGGGATGTTTTACAGTTGGTCAGAAGGATTTGCCGATGATAGTACCCTTCACTTCAGTTTTGAGGTTCCTAAACCCATCATTAAACCTGATTTGGACAACAAACGCAGAGCTATGCAGATATCTCTCTCGCAGGTTCTTAATATAATTTAAAATTAAAAATCTCGTCCATTCTAATGCATCCAAAACACATCATGTTCCTTGTCGCGAAAAGAGTTATCAAATACTCATCCTCTACTTATGAGCGGGCAAGTTTTACAGAACTAAGACGGCCTTCAATCTTGTAGGTGTCACATTTGAAAGTATCCTTAACTGGCATAAACACATTTATCTAGCCACGGTAGCTTCAAAAGCTTGGATTTTCTTTCGAACCAAAAAGTTTCCTCTTCTAAATTATACACTTTATATGTGTCCCAAATCCACCCTTGGAATATTATTCTCATATCTAGGGCATGGCGCCCCCCACAACCCTAAGCATTCCTAATTCCATTCAAAGAAGAGCTATTCGTCTCATTAATGATCCATCACTTACAGAAAGGCCTCTATTGCCCATCGTCGGGTTGTGGGAGATTTATCGCTTTTTTATAGGTACTTCCATGGTTTCTGCTCTGAAGAATTGTCCAGTATACTTCCTCCAATCACGGTTCCCAACAGAGAAACTCTAGGTGCCGCGCGTATGCATCCCTATACGGTCCAACTGGACAGGCCCCGAACTTCCCACTTTGTTCGTTCTTTTATCCCTAGAGCTTCTAGAATGTGAAACCAGCTCCCGCGGAGGTCTTTCCTTTCCCCCAAATCTTCAAGTATTTAAGTCCCGTGTCAACAAACTTCCTCTTACCCCGCTTAAGACACCCACGGTATCTGGCACTGTGTTGTTAACGCCTTATTTCAGCAAGCTAATGCACAACACATATCGCTCGTGCATCTATGGCTTACATAGAGCAACATAATGTTTTTATATTCTTTCTTGGCCTCCAAGTTCTACCGATCTGTCCCCTATAGAACACGCATGGGACGCTATTCCCCAAGAAGACATGGATCATTTTGTAATAAGCATGTCTAGAAGCACTTCTGATGTGTTAATTCGCCCAGAGTTAATACTCATTATTAAAATTTAAATAACTTTCCTTGTTTTCTTTTACGCCCACCTGTCATCACTTATAGCAAATAATATTGTATACAAAACAGCAAAATTTGGTTAACTTTTTTATTTCTAAGTGTTGCAATTTTTGTGATAAGACTTAAGGAGTAGATAAGCACGATTAAGATCAAAAAGTTGACCTACTTCCTACCCAATAACAATAATAAATACTATAATATACAATTTATCTTTGAAACGGTTTAAAGAAATACGCGTTCCATTTGGCCTACTCTGTACATGTAGATGTTGCTTGCTTAATCCCGTATAAATTCTTATTTGCCTTTTCCATCTGCTACAAATTTTAAGCAGTCGTTCTTCATAAAACATTCAATTTTTCGCGCAACGAACTGTAAACCGTAAAGAAACGGGGCAGGAGGTTGATACTTCATAAGCGCTTTATATTTATTGGTTTTTAAATCAATAGGTTATCGTACGGCAAGTAATAAGAATATAAAGCTTATAATTACCAATTCTTATTCTATTTCTATTTTTTTTTCTTGGTTTTGGTCCCTTCAGGTCCAATCCACCACTCTCCCCTTCCGGACTATGCTTTCCAGGGCTTCGTCGGCGGAAAATCTGGATAATCGAGCTCGTAGCTCCCAAAAATTCAAAAGAAAAAAATAAATATTTCCACAATCGATGCAATGCATAAATTGTCGACTGTCAAACCAAGATCTGCTACTGGTGTTACGTATAACCTTCACTTTCACTACTGACAGTTCCCATGGCACGCCCATCTATTTACCGCCATTTGAGAAATAACTCGTGTTCACCACCAAACAGGATACCATCAGATTATAGGAATCTTCGCTCACAGCGCTTAGATCCAGAAGAAAGATGCCGTCAATTTAGCGTGAATCTTTCCTTGATCCCCGAAGGTAAAAAACGTTCGTACGACACCTCTAGCCGCCACTCCGGGAAGAACTTTGTAGTGCTCTACGCACGTCCGCACTGTCCGGAGGTCAAATAAAGAGTCTACCAATTCTTACGAGAGGTTATAGAAAGACTCCAGCCTAAAGGCATCCGATTGGGTTGGGGTAGATCCAATCAGCTGTTTTCACCAGATTCACTGGGATTTTTGTTATTTTCTGAACACGTATGTTCCATTTGGCCTTCACTTATCGGTTTAGGGTTAAAACAGAACATAACCATTTTGTTTTGTTCTTGGTCATGCAGTTATTTATTTATAGATTTTAACAAAGTCGGTCTATATAGGGTCGCGACATTCGGCCATATTGCTTTGACGGGTTATGACGTCACATCTCCCTTTTTCGGCCATGTTGTTCAGTGCCGGAGATATACAGTTTATTGTATTAGTAGAACAACCGTTTTTAATTATTATTAAGTTGTTAATTCTTTTACTTTAAATTAAAAACATTTGGAATTACATCTTTCAACAAATATCACTACCAAAACAATGCAAAATAAAATGCGCAAATTCTAGACGCCACTGGATTGATCATCAGCTTTAATTTTACCCAGTCTTGCCAACTTTTCTCCGTGGAGTGCCCTTCCTTGCGTCCCCGACCTCGAACCGCCTAAAAGTTGAGGATATGTCGCAACCTTATAAATATAAACTAACCTTGACTTACATAGCCTTTGGCATCCCAATAAATTATTTTCTCTACCTTTCCTTTCGCCTTCTTCGGAATCGGTTCTTCCGTCGCTTTCCACTGTCTTGATTATTTTTTTGCGTTTTATTTCCAAGCTATTGTGGTAAATCCAAGTTTCATCGACAGTAACAATCGGCGAAAAAATCTGTTGGGGAATGTTAAACACTATCTCCACCACTCTTCTGAGCTGATACTGTGATTAAGTTTTTGATCTGGAGTAAGCAATTGTGGCACCCATCGAGCGTATAGTTTAGTCTTTCTTTATACCCACGACCTCAGCTGTTTCATCTAACTTTAGCCGTCGATCATTCAAAACGATTTTATGAACTAAAAGCAAACTGAGTCTACCCCTAATTTCTTCAGAAGTTGCCTACCGAAACACGGAGGCATCTTAAGTGCTGATGCGACCAGGTTTAAAGTCAGCAACCCAAGTTTTAAGTCAGCGCGGCAGATTAATATACCGGACGATTCTATTCTATTTCTATTTTTTTCTTGGTTTTGGTCCCTTGGACATAAGTAGGAATTTTTATACCAATTCTTTTCCACCACTAACTTTGGAAGATGAAATTATTTCTACCGCTAAGAGACAGGCAGAACTATTTGCTAAACAATTTGCTGCCCATTCAACCCTTGACCCTCCTGTAAATGTTCCAATTCCAGCGGTTACCCCGGTTCCTCATAAAATGCCCGATATTGTTTTTAAGGTAAAACACATTAAGCGTATCTTTTCTTCCCTTAATACCAAGAAATCGTCTGGGCTGGATGGCATACCAGCAATCGTTTTAAAAAATGTGCTTCAGAACTTGCACCAATCTTAACTCGGCTCTTTCGAATTTCTTACGATACAGGTATCTTTCCGGAGAGCTGGAAAGCTGCACGTGTTCAACCTATTCCCAAGAAAGGATCTAAATATCTTCCATCTAACTATAGACCAATTTCAATTGTCTCAGTTCTTTGTAAAGTAATGGAAACTGCCCTCCTATGGTATTTCAACTAAACTCTGTACTTGGCTCTCTAGTTATCTATCTGATCGACGTATATCAGTTATTATAGACGGCCATTGTTCAAGCTTTCGCCAAGTTAATGCTGTAGTGCCTCAGGGCTCAGTTCTGGCACCAACATTATTTCTTCTTCATATCAACGACCTTCTCTCGTCCACAACTAATTCCATTCATAGTTTCGCCGACGATAGTACCCCTCTCACTCCAGTTTTCAGGTTCCTAAACCCATCACTAAACCTAACTTGGAAAACAAACAAGAGTTTTTAGACTGTGGAACCTGCTGCCCGCGGAGGCTCTTTCCTTCCCCCAAATCTTCAAGTATTTAAGTCCCGTGTCAACAAACTCCCTCTTACCTCGCTTAAGACACCCACGGTACGTTAGTATTTAGGCTTTAAGCCTTCGTGGTTTGTCCAAAGATAAAAAAATGTTCGTTGGTAAAATCCGTAAGCATAACCTCGTATGTTCGTAAGTTCACAGTTTAGGAGCTCCATAATCGAACAAACCACAATATTAATTGTAAAGTTGGATATTTGGATAAGAAAATCTATTTTGTATTGCCACTCCTAAGTGAATGTCTGAGACGGGACTAGTGGATAATTTTTTCATCGGCCAAGCGTTAAGCAAACCTCGTCTAGTACGGAAATATCCTGTAAAAATGCAACCATTTGGCACCGAAACATAATATAAGAATCCGTTTGTTATTAACATCAACTTATTACATGTAAGACGTATTTGGGGCCATTATGCTCGATAAAATACTAATTAATACCTCACTTATTATGAACGTAATACATCGGACGCTTCCGTAAAGATGAAATAAATAATAGTTTTAAAAAACTAAAAACACGCTTTTATATGCAACCGAACTAAAAATTAGAAAATAATTTTTGATTACAAAGAGTTTGTATTACAGTAATAAAAGGTCAAACAATGAATCATAATTATATACCTCAAAATAGAATTATAATAAAATTTAAGATAATAACAGAATAATTCACTTCAGAGTTAAAAGCGTGAGGTGCATTTTACTATTTTTTCATAACTTATCCCTCATAGATATTTACAAATGAAATAATTATAACATTTAATATATTAAGCACCCCACGCTTTTATTCTGAAGTGAATTATTCTGTTATTATCTTAAATTTTATTATAATTCTATTTTGAGGTATATAATTATGATTCATTGTTTGACCTTTATTACTGTAATACAAACTCTTTGTAATGAAAAATTATTTTCTAATTTTTAGTTCGGTTGCATATAAAAGCGTGTTTTTTTAGTTTTTTTAAACTATTATTTATTTTTCATTTTTTAGTTCGATATATCAATTAGTTTTCTGCGGACATGTGATATTGAAATGTTTCACGAACTCTTTCGTAATCTAATCATTTCATTTAAAGCTTCACTGTTGCATGGGGTTTCAGAACGCAACTACTCCGAACAAGTTTCTGTCAGCCTTATGCTGAGTACGTCCGAAACTGCACGCATGCGCAGATCACGCACTAGCTCTTTCTCTGTTACTCTCCTACAGAAAATCTATAAAGGAATTTATTTATCCTGGCGATCCTAATCAGGATAACGGGATACTGCAGATTATTGCATTGTTATGGGTCCTTGATACGTGTGCAAAGTTTCAAAGAAATCGAATCGCTGGAAGTTGGTGAAAATTAAGCTCAAAGATTCCGTTACATACATACATACATACAACCTAGCTAAAAATAATTAATAGTTTAAAAACTACAAAAACACGCTTTTATATGCAACCGAACTAAAAATTAGAAAATAATTTTTCATTAAAAAAAATATTGTCATTTCATAGTAAAAAGCGTGGGGTGCATTTTACTATTTTTTCATAACTTTTCCATCATAGATATTTGCAAATATAATAATTATAACATTTAATATATTTTATCACCCCACGCTTTTACTATGAAATGACAATATTTTTTTAATGAAAAATTATTTTCCAATTTTTAGTTCGGTTGCATATAAAAGCGTGTTTTTTTAGTTTTTAAACTATTAATTATTTTTCATTTTTTAGTTTCTGCTACTCTTGACAAAATGGCGAAAAATTTTTTTAATGAACAAGAGTGGCAAATTTTAAAATTTTTTCCAACAGATTGCAACTCACTAAAAATTTCTTCTTCATTAAGTAGCAAAGTTTGAAATTTTGCCAACAGATGGCAATCCAGGCAATGTTTGGACCGTTGCCAACATATTGCAACCCACTAAAAAATTTCTTCTTCATTTAATAGCAAAGTTTGAAATGTTGCCAACAGATGGCAACCTAGGTGTTGTTTTTATAATATAATGGAATTTTTTTTCCTGGCGATCCAAAAAGATAACGGGATACTGTTTGCAGATTATTGCATTGTCATGTTTCCTTAATACGTGCAAAGTTTCAAAGAAATCGAATAGCTGGAAGTTGGTTAAAATTAGGCTCAAAGATTCCGTTACATAGGCAGCCAGATAGATAGATTGATAGATAGATAGTTACAACCCAAGTTAATATTAAAATAATTAATAGTTTAAAAAAACTAAAAAACACGCTTTTATATGCAACCGAACTAAAAATTAAAAAATAATTTTTCATTAAAAAAATATTTTCACTTCATAGTAAAAAGCGTGGGGTGCTTAATATATTAAATGTTATAATTATTATATTTGCCAATATCTATGATGGAAAAGTTATGAAAAAATAGTAAAATGCACCCCACGCTTTTTACTATGAAGTGAAAATATTTTTTTAATGAAAAATTATTTTTTAATTTTTAGTTCGGTTGCATATAAAAGCGTGTTTTTTTAGTTTTTTTAAACTATTAATTATTTTTCATTTTTTAGTTCGTTATATTGCACAAAATTCTTAATATAACAGTAAATTAGAAACATACTATTTAATTAAGCAGCAAAAAGAAAATAACCAGCCCCCTATGAAATGACAATGGTAGCAAATTTTAAAATTTGCAAAAGATTGCAACTCACTAAAAAATTTCTTCTTCATTAAGTAGCAAAGTTTCAAATTTTGCCAACAGATGGCAATCCAGGCAATGTTTGGACCGTTGCCAACATTTTGCAATCCACTAAAAATTTCTTCTTCATTTAATAGCAAAGTTTGAAATTTTTCCAACAGATGGCATCCTAGGTGTTGTTTTTATAATATAATGGAATTTTTTTCCTGGCGATTAAAAAAAAGATAAAGGGATACTGTTTGCAGATTATTGCATTGTCATGGGTCCTTAATACGTGTGCAAAGTTTCAAAGAAATCGAATAGCTGGAAGTTGGTTAAAATTAGGCTCAAAGATTCCGTTACATAGGCAGCCAGATAGATAGTTACAACCCAAGTTAATAAAAGCGTGTTAAAAAAGCGTGTTAAAAAGCGTGTTAAAAACGTGTTAATAAAGGTAGCCTTAAGGATGGTCTTTTCCTTTGCAACTTTCTGGTAAATGATAATTAAAGCCAGAATATTTATCTATCAGGTTGTAAAAATAGGTATGTAGATCCAAAATAGCGAAACATATTTACAAAAATCATCCGATTTTTGGTTTGTGTCTCAGCTAGAAATAAGCACTTTTAAAAACAAGGCAATAAATTTAAGAAAAAGATTAGGCATTATTGTCTAACAACCTAAATAAAACAAAGAATGGTCAACAGTCAGCATTGCATTTAATAAATAATAAAAAATATTTAAAAATAAGTTACTAACAAACTGCAAGCAAAATATGACTAAGAAATGTCATAGTGCCCCAAAAGGGTTCAAACAGTTTCCTATGAGAGCGCTAAATTGCAGTTGCAAATGTTGCCAGATCGCTTAATTTTAATCCTTGATGTAATTTTTGTTAAATAAAGGTTACGTAAGGCACGGAGCGTTTTTAGTTGATCAACTATAGCGGTTCAACTAAAATCGAATAAAGATAAGTGTAAATTTATAGGTTTCGACTTTATTCGGCCAGGTGTCCTAACGGTGTGAATTAAGTTGTTCAACTTAAGGGGACAAGTGCAATTTAAATAATTTAAGTAAAATAAATACTTTTTACATGTGACTAACGCAATTTAAGTCATAAACCATATAGATGACCTATAACTTGAACGATAAAGTTTGAATGGATCAGTGATTTGTCATACCTACAAAACTTGATCGATTAAAATGGAAATATATGGTATTTCAGTTGTTTTTATTCGATTTAAGTTGATCAACTAAAATCGCTCCTTGGGAATGAGCGTTTAGTCTACTTATACAGGGTGTCCAGTAGCTCAACCGACAAACTTTAAGGGGTGATTTTTACCATGAAAATTAGGAAAAAATTAATATGAACATATGTTCTAAATGTATTAGTTTTTGAAGTACTCGGAGTTAAACATTTTAAGAAAATATTGTGGTTTTATAATAACTTTTATATGGATTAATTTATTTTTAAAAAATTTCGAAAACGTCTTCTATGCATCACAAGACATTTTTTGGCGTACAAGAAAAAAATAATTTTTACCAGTCTTACCCATAATGGGTTTAATGTATATATTTTTTAAGAAAAAATGATATGCCACTGCATTTTTCTAAAATTAAAATATTTTTTAAATTTTCTATTTATTAGTATATTTTCGGATCCCTATCTAATTAGGGAATCAATATTAAAGGTACTTTTTTACTGCAGAATTTAATGAGAGCGATACGAAATTACCATGTCTAGAAATTGTTTATTTTTTTATTTTTGCGGAAACCGTACATAAAATAAAAAAACTTAGGAGATCAAATTTGTTAAAAAAAAAATGGGAAACATACAAAATATTTTAATTAAAAAAAAATGCAGTGGCGTACCATTTCTTTTTTATTTAAAAATACATATTTACCTTAAACATCTCATAAACAACAATGGCGATTTATTTTCTTGTGTGCCAAAAAATGTCTTCTGATGAAAAAGGGGCGTTCTCTAATTTTTTTTTAAATATCTAAATTGGCATAAAGTTATAAAAAAAACCAACATATTGTTTTTTAATTTTTAGCACCCCATAGTTTAGAAAGTGGCGTATCTAATTTTTTGCAATTTCACAAAAGTATTTTTTAGGTATTTTTTCCGCGACTATTTGTCGTAGTAAAATAAAATAAGTTTATTATTATATTTCTATAACTTTAAAGCTATCAAAATTTAACTTATTCCTATTTTTTGAGATACGACACTTCGTAATATTGCCGACGATGTGTTCATATGAAATTTTTCTTCTAATTTTCATTGTAGAATCATCCCTTAAATTTTGTCGGTTAAGTTACTGGATACCCTGTATCTATATTTATTTTTGTAAATTACTAATTATAAATACTTACCGATGACTTTTTGTCCATACATGCCTCTCCCGCAGACGACGATTTTAGTATATTCGACCTGCAGTTTTTACCACCAGCGGGCCGACGATAAACCAGGTGCCGTTGTTCCCCAGGTGCAATCCAAATCGATGGAGTAAGTCGTGTGCTGCTGCCAGAGTTTTTAGTTTTCGCTGCCGCTATGCACGCTATTTGGTTTTCCTTAGTTATTTATGACATGACATGGCTTTTTCTATTTTTATTTGGTCAATAAAAAGCTCATTATGTTTTGAAGGGCCCATGTGGATAATATACATTTTTTGTCTAAAGTTGTATGACTATGTTTGTTTGGCCGATATTTTTGTCACCAGAGGAAGATGTGAAAAAGTATTTTATAAAATAGTTAAATAACAATTTTAAATAAAATAACTTGCAAAAAAATTGCCGGAAAAAGCTCGCGGGTCTAAAAACAGGTGTAGTGCAGGAATGGAAAAAACGCGCATTCACCATTTTAGCAAAATTGAAAATACTCAACTATCAAAAGTCTAAGTAAAAAGTCTTAATATCTAAACTTACCTAAATTTTATACACCAAATCAATCCTTCTATCTTTTAATGCAGCAAATTTATCAATTATATCTTCATAAAATGGTTGAGTTTTTATCAGTTCCTGTAGAAGCTAATTTTGAATTGAAATATTGGCCAAAGATAAAAGTCTATCTTGGGATATAGTGTTTCTTAAGAAAGTTTTTAAACGCTTAAGACAAGAAAAACTCCGTTACACTGACACGTTTGTCGACGGTATCATTAAAATTAGCGAAAAAAGTTTATACGCCTCGGTAAAAATTTCTTAATTTGCGCCAACTTGTTTCACTAACTGCTGCAATAAAATATTTTTATAACTTTCATCAGCAATTAGGTCAAGTTTATTTTTGAGCCGCTGATTTTTTGGAAATGATTCGGCATATTATATCTCCAATAAATTTTGAAAAGAATCAGTGGAAAAAGTTTGGTTATACTGGCCAAACTTTGCAGTATCAGCAAAACAAAGAAATTGTAGTTTGTAACAATCTTCGAATCTTACTTCCATTTCCATCAAAATATGATCTAATATTTCATAAAGAAGTGCTCTGTACTGTCCTTTAATTTCTTCCTGTGAAAAATCCCTGTCGCGAAGAATACTCAAACGAAGTAATACGTGAAAACCAACAAAATGAATGAAACCTATACTATCTTTTTAAGGCTATCGCTTTACCAAGCAATACACCTGATACTCCCACCCGCGATTTTGTCATGGCAACGGAGCGTCAAAGCGGAATAAGAATGTCATGCAAGAAAACTTTCAAACTGTAAAAACAGCTTTAAAAATACAGGAAATTGTTACAGTTGGCACTAAAAATCTTTTAACTGAACATGTCTTAGAATTAAGAAATTGTTTATTTTTTATCAAGTGGGTCAAAAGTAAAAATTGGCTGATAAACTTTTTCACAGTGTAACGTTAGTTTGATAGACACGATCCATCTCATAAAAATTTAAAAAACTAATTAAATTATTGACGCAATTAAAAATTCTCTGCTTCGACCTCAGGGTCAGGGTTAGCTGCAAATATTTTTACGGAAGTATTTAAAAACATGCTTTGAAACTTTTGTTTTTTTTTTATTTATTACGAAAAGTAGTTTATACCTCGCATGATGCAATTCTTAGAAAATTTTTATTTTCTTTTCACTTTTAAATTATTAGTTTAGTGCACAAATATCCTAGAATGTAGGCTTGTTGGCCTCAAAAATCCCTCTCATTAGTTATTTTCATGTGGCGAACTTATCACTTCAGTCAAAGAATACCAATCCATAGAACCGCACAAGTGAGATTTCAGCGTACCCTATAAATTTTTAGTACCTACCGCGACCAACAGATGGCGAAAATAGTACGATGTCGCTTTGCTAATACGATTACCATCAGAAATTGATAGCACTCGCTGACGAGCAGTCGGCCCGATCAGTTAGAGTGAGGATTTACGCAAAATTTAATAAAAATAAAATCCCCGATAAATGGACCCAGTATCCATAAGATTATTCAATTTATTATTTCAGAATAGGATATATCGATGCGTTTTTCCAAAACATCGTAAGCAACATTCGCCAATTTTACGGGAAACGATTTTTTCTTCCCATCGCGTTATTTTTAAAGAAAAACCGAGATCTGAATGTTTTTATTTTAGATTTCTTCTTAATTTGAATTACAAAATAAACATATTTAACATTTAATGTCAAAATTTTCAATAATAAAAGTAGTTGTGAGAACATATATGTAATTCAATTTTAATTGAACAAATTTTGTTGATTCCATAAAGGACTGATCCCTTATTAAATAATAGAATTACTATTAATATGCTATGAGTTGTGGAGACTTATTTGTTTATACGGAACCTACTTATTTTGTTTTGGCTAGTTCACCTGTACTCGATGAAAATAGAAACGATGGACTAATTTTAGAAAAGTCAAAAATACACTTGGCTTTGATGTTAAAATACATAGATGTTTGTTTGTTTTAATTTCTCGTTGCATTATTTAAAAATACTACTCTATATTTATGACTTTAAAGTGCGCCTACTCTGTTTTTTACGATTTTTAAATTAAACATCTTCCTCAGCTACACGTTTCCACTACTTAGTACTTAGCCATGGTACGGTAATAATTGGTGTTTTGCTTTAAGCTGGTTTGGTGACATGTTCATTAAAAAGTTTTTGTTCTGGCGTTCTAGTTTTTTTTTAATAATCCACTATTAATATTTGTCTTCTGAGTAGCGCAGTAAAAGAGTTAATATCTAACCTAGAAGTCCCGGGTTCGATACCCAGGGAGGAGTAGTTATTTAAGAATAACGTCTCTGATGACACTACCGCATTGTGTAAAAGGTACTGGGAAATGCAAAAACTGCATGTTTCAGTGCTTGCACAACGTTGACGGAACAGGAGAAAAGATGGGTTAAACATCTAATAACCCAAAACCTATAACATCCACGATAACCTGGTACTTAGGCATAAGACTTCGTGGGATGCACTGATCTCGATGGATTGCCAATGTTATAACTAACCTTCGCGAAACAAAAGTTACATTTCATGGGCGAAAAAACCGGTTTGTGTGCAAGCCAGTTGAGGGTAGACGCACCCGGCGCCACACAAACTATCCGCATTATAGGAAAGAATTTGTTGACGGCGTCCTGGTTTTCTGTTCGAAGTACGGTAGCTAATGAGCGTTACGGTCAGACCGCGGACGAAGGGTACGGGGTGCCGGTGTTTGTATTTTGCCACGGCTTTTAAGTGCGCATGTTCGTCCGCCCACTGCGCGAGGACGTAAAAATCCGAAAAATGCTTCTTGCCACTGCGGTTCTAAATGTAGGTTATCTATGGTGGGATGTCACAAAAATAAAACAAATAATAATGAACATATCAAAAGTATGTGAAGTCACTAATTTTAATTAAATTTTGTATAGGAAAGATTTTTTTAAACGCAATTCAAGATTCTAAACATGTTTTTAGTCGAATACGTTTTGTTTTGGAGATATCCATCATTAGACTTGAAAATACAACTAACCTCATTTTCACTATATTCCCCTTTTTTTGTACACATCTTAAGTGGCACATAATATTTAATTTACACCCTTCAAAAATCATTTTTTTTAATAAAATTTACACCTTTTTTATTAAATTGCAAAGCTTTACCGTTACACGCTGCAATCACGTATACGCATTATCCAGTCACAACAATTTAAATGATTAAAAGTGAAGCTTTGCAATTTAATGGATAGAATGTAAACTAATTAAATAACCAGGTTTTTGAAAAGTATAAATCAAAAAATATTGTGTGCCAATTTAGATTTAGGGTAGGATTGTTTGCAGAAAACAGAGAGAAAATAGTGATGACGGATATATTAAACCCGAAACGTGTCCAGCCAAAAATTCTTTCAGATTCGTGATCATCGCCCCGAAAAAATCCCTATACAAAATTTAAATAAAATCGACGACGGGCCCGATTTGTAAAAGCAACTATTTGACCATGTAATTGGACAAGTTTTTAATTAATAACTTGGTATGTGTAACGTATGTCCTAAAAGTTTTGGCACACAATATTTATCTTGGTATACGAAGAAGCTGCGCTTGAGAGTATTTGGGGCACTTACGTCTCTTTCGGTATTTAAGACCATTCCTCCTCAATTCCAACGATATCGTACTCTTAGAAGATCTGTATTGCCTAGCCAGTCTCCTCGTTGACATTCCAATCTGGTTTTTTGATCTTCTCACCAATCTCTCTGACCTCTGTGCGGTAAATGCACGTGGTCTTCCACTTTTGGGAGATTCAGACATGGTATTCCCTGCTCGCACTCCGCTATTGTTCTATAAATGGTTCTGCGTGAAATGTTTTTATTCTGGAATATTCGACAGATTTCAGCTTTGGGTATCCGCCCAACTAACTTGTAGATACTTTTTCTTATTTCTAATTTATACGACATCTTAAAGCGAAAACTTCAAAATAAATAAATCTCAACTGACAGTAAATAAAGTAAATAAACTTTTATTTTCAAAGGCAACTTGATATTATTTTGTTTCTATTTTTTCATAATTTTTCCCGAATAGATATTTACAAATGAAAGAATTATAACATTTAATATATTAAGCACCCCACGCTTTTATTCTGAAGTGAATTATTCTGCTATTATCTTAAATTTTATTATAATTCAATTTTGAGGTATATAATTATGATTCATTGTTTGACCTTTTATTACTGTAATACAAACTCTTTGTAAAGAAAAATTATTTTCTAATTTTTAGTTCGGTTGCATATAAAAGCGTGTTTTTTAAACTATTATTTATTTTTCATTTTTAGTTCGATATATCAATTAGTTTTCTGCGGACATGTGATATTGAAATGTTTCACGGACTATTTCGTAATCTAATCATTTTTTTAAACCTTCACTGTTGCGCGGAGTTTCAGAACGCAACTACTCCGAACAAGTTTCTGTCAGCCTTATGCTGAGAGTACGTCCGAAACTGCACGCATGCGCAGATCGAGCACTAGCTCTTTCTCTGTTACTCTCCTACAGAAAATCTATAAAGGAATTTATTTATCCTGGCGATCCTAATCAGGATAACGGGATACTGTTTGCAGATTATTGCATTGTCATGGGTCCTTGATACGTGTGCAAAGTTTCAAAGAAATCGAATCGCTGGAAGTTGGTGAAAATTAAGCTTAAAGATTCCGTTACATACATACATACATACAACCCAAGCTAACAATCCAAAATCCCGAATACTAACCAAAAAGGTATTCAGTCGAATACCGAATACCAGCTAAATGTATTCTTAATAGGATTTAGAATACCCAGTATTTGAACACTACCCCACTCTGGTTCATATACAGTTTGTCTGCTTAAGTTCACATCATATAGAAAATCTTGTTTATTAAATATTCAAATAAAAACTGCAAATTGCATATTATAAACAAGAGTCTTTAATCATAGTTAAAGTAAATTATTTTGTTTGATTTTAAGCAGTAAAATTATTTTTTTATTTTAGGCATGCCAACCTCCACTGCCCTTAATGCATGGGCTACTCAACAGACCCCATAAATCCACAAAATGGACTTTTTAACGGAGTAGGAACGACCAACTTATCAAATTCCACAGATGATAAGTATGCCGCTCTAAAAGATCTTGATAACGAAATGAAACAACAGCAACAACAGGTAAGATTTAATGATAATATTAACGATTTTAGAATCGGGATAGAATTTGCATGACTATAATGTATCATAAGGTATTGTGTCTCCAACATTTTGTTTCTTCTTCACATCAACGACCTTTTCTCGTCCACAACTAATTCCATTCATAGCTTCGCCGACGATAGTACCCTTCACTCTAGTTTTCAGGTTCCTAAACCCATCACTAAACCTGACTTGAAAAATAAACGCAGAGCGATGCAGATATCTCTTTCGCAGGATCTTAATTTAATATTGGATTGGGGCGCCAAAAATCTCGTCCATTTTAATGCATCCAAAACACAGTCATGTTCCTTGTCGCGAAAAAGTCATCAAATACTCATCCTCTACTTATGAGCGGCCAAGTTTTACAGAGCAAAGACACCTTCAATCTCGTGGGCGTCACATTTGAAAGTAACCTTAACTGGCATAAACACATTGTATCTATAGCCACGGCAGCTTCAAAAAAGCTTGGATTTCTCTTTCGAGCCAAAAAGTATTTTTCCGCTTCTAATTTATACACTTTGTATGTGTCCCAAATCCGACCTCCCTTGGAATATTGTTCTCATATCTGGGACATGGCGTCTCCAACAACCCTGAGCATTCTTGATTCTATTCAGAGAAGAGCTGTTCGTCTCATTAATGATCCTTCACTAACAGAAAGGCTTCCCTCTCTTGCCCATCGTCGGGCTGTGGGGGATTTATCGCTTTTTATAGGTACTTCCATGGTTTCTGCTCTGAAGAATTGTCCAGTATAGTTCCTCCACTCACGGTTCCCAACAGAGAAACTCGTGGTTCCGCGCGTATGCATCCCTATACGGTCCAACTGGACAGGCCCCGAACTTCCCACTTTGTTCGTTCTTTTATCCCTAGAGTTTCTAGATTGTGGAACCTGCTGCCCGCGGAGGTTTTTCCTTCCCCCCAAATCTTTAAGTATTTAAGTCCCGTGTCAACAAACTCCCTCTTACCTCGCTTAAGACACCCACGGTACGTTTGTATTTAGGCTTTTAGCCTTCGTGGTATGTCCAAAGATTAAAAAAAGATAAGTAGAGCTTGCAACCTTGAGGTGTCAAATTTTGGTCTACTAATTTTTACTAGATTTCCTATTAGTCTTGCTGATTCTAGAATTTCTATATCTTTTGTTAATATATATGTACTAATTTGTGGTTTATTTACTTTTAGGACGTATGGACTACCTCTAACACCGGGTCAACAGGGTCTTTATATAGTTCTTCAACCCCTACTACAGGATCAGTATACGGATCACCTTCTCCACAAGGATCTATCTTTGGATCACCTAGTCAAGGTAATTCGATTCACTATTTAATATGATAAACATTACTTAAATCCGGCACCCACGGTATCTTGCAGAAATAATGAACTACACTTTATTAAAGGCAAGATTTAACTAGTCATTTTAAATGTATATTTCCTATTATAAGTAAAAAGTATAAGACAAACTCGAAGTCTGGGTCTCAGTCAAATAACATATATTTAAACGTTACACGTGTTTCGCCCTCTCGAGCATCATCAGACCTACAATAAATAGGAAAAAACCTAATACATGTCAATAAAACAAATAAACTTAAATTACCTTTAAAACAATAAGACATTATTTAAACATAATAAAATACAAAACACAGCACACTACATATTAAAATGACAACAATGAATGAGGTTAGATCTACGGGCAAAAAATTATAAAATAAAATAAAAATTAAAAATAAAAAATAAAAAGTTTTTACGCCAACCGGGTTCGAACCCACAACCTTAAGATTTCAAGTCCGAACCTCTACCATTAAACCATTAAAGCTTACGAATTATTCTTGTAAGTTATTGAAGACTAAATTTGGTTCAAAATTGAAAACGTCATTGACGCACTCTAAGACTGGGCTTTTCTTAGCTCTGGTTATTTCCATCTTCTCAAGAAGGTCCAATTTCTTGCTTTTCTGACACTCGTGCAAAATCTTTACATTTCCTATGGCTGAAAATGTGTGCCCTGATTCTAGTAAATGGTTGGCAAAGGCTGATTTTGTGTTCGAGATGTCAGAGTCTTTGTACTTATTGTAAAGGCTAAGGTGTTCATGTACCCTAGTAGATATTCTTCTACCAGACTGCCCAACGTAAATAGCAGAGCAGTCTCCACAGTTTAGCGAATAAACGCCTGATTTGGATAGCCGATCTGTCCTGTCAGTTAATTTAACTAGATGTTTTTTGAGACAGTTGATTGTTTTAAAGGCAATGGAGATGTCTAACTGTTTAAAGAACTTGGCAAACTGCAAAGAAATATTCCCGAAGAATGTCAAAACTTTAAATTTATTCACATTGGACCCCCTGGGTAGATTCTAGGAAAGGAGAGTCTGAACTTATTTACAAATCTATAATAAATTTTATTGATTAAATGCTTGGGAAATCCATTATTATAAGCAATTTGTCTTATAATGTTTAATTCTTTATTAAAAGCATCTTTAGCAAGTGGAAGTTTGAACAGGCGATAAAACATAGAATTGAATGCTGCAAATTTGTGTTGATAAGGAGAATTAGAAGAAAATTCAATTATATTATCGGTGGAGGAAGATTTTCTGTAGACCTCAAAACGAATTCTGTTATTATTACGTATTAATAAAAGGTCTAAAAAGGGTAGCGTATTATTAACTTCTTTCTCCAACGTAAATTGTATTTTGGGATGCAATGAATTAACAAAATTTAAAAACTGGGATAATTCCTGATCATTTCCTTCCTATTAATTTTGACCAATCGCTACCAAGAATTGGTATGTAAAATATAAATTTTGGAAGTGCAGAAATTACTTAACAACTGTCAACTTAGCTGTCATCAGTTTTCCGGAAAAAAAATCGAAAAAATTCCATGCAAGTTTTGACAAGTTGCATGTTATATTGTTCTTAGTAATTATTGTTCTTATTGTTTTAGTCCAAGAGCCCGTGAGCGGCAGACCTTCGTCATTTTGTAAAAGCTGAAAGTTTGTCAGCATGTGCTCCCAACATAGGTAGAAGCGATGGTAGACTATGAATTTTGACTTATAGTGGCTTTGGCAGGTACCAGGTACCAAAGGTTAATAAATTAAAACTTGGATTTTGTCATTTTGTCGAAGCTAAATTTTACATTATGTTACTTGGGTACCTATTAGAAGATATTTCCTTAGTCGCCAGACAGTTTTGACACTTCAAATCCATTGACAGACAAATATTTTGGGGTGGTCCAATAGTTCGATAAAGACCAATATTTCTGTTATTTGACAAGATATAACATAAAGTGTTATATGAGGTTTGTAGGTTTTTCGAATGAGAATGTCCTAAAAATATTTTGATGTATACAGAGTGTCCAAAAAAAATTTATTGTTTTAAGGTTAATTAAAAAAATGTTTTTGGAACACTCTGTATACATCAAAATATTTTAAGTGCATGCCTATCTAAAAATCTACATCTCCTATATAAGACTCTTTGTCATATCTTGTTAAATAACAAAATATTGTACATGGTCGGACCATTGAGTCACTCCAAAATGTTTGTCTGCCAAGGGGCTGGAACTGTCAAAACTGTCTGCCGATTGGGAAAGTATCTTCTAGTAGTTACCCAAGTAACATATATAAAATTCAGCTTGTACAAAATAACGAACTTTTGTTTCAATTAATTAACTCTTGGTACCTCTTACCTGCCAAAGCCACTAGTCAAACTTCACAATCTACCATTACTTCTACCTATATTGGGAGCATGCATTTACAAAGTTTCAGCTTTTACAAAATGACGAAGGTCTGCCGTTCACGGGCTCTTACTCTATTTAATAAAGAAAATTGTATTAAAATGAAATGTTTATTTAACTCTAATTTAATTATAGAAGGAACAGTTTAAAAATGTAAATTCAGTGCTCTTTAATAAAAAAAAATTACAAAAAATTTAAAGCAAATAAATCGGCATGCTTGACTTCGCGGCCGCCTTTGCTATATTTCTTTTATGATATGCCGGTTGATGCAGCTGTCTATCGCACTATGGGAAAGAATTTTTTTGCTCAAAATTCTGAAACTTACCAATCTAACTTAAAATGGGGTGCTTTTTACTGGAAAAATATTATAAATTATTACAAATGCTTTTGGAAACCCAAAACTTATTATATGTTATTATAAATTATTTTTTTTTTACTGTACAAAATAAACTAAAATGTCAGCTTGTTTGGTTAATTCGGTACTATTCTTATCAGTACTTCGATAATTATTATCTCATATGATATACAGGGTACGACAATAGGTATGATTTTTTTAAATGGAATACCCTGAATATTATATCACCACCAAAAAATCTTTTAAAATGCTTAAAAAAATACTACATTTGATGTGTCTATCTCAATTAGTTTCGGAAATATGACCATCCAAATCTGAAAAATAATTTTAAATTATTCTTAGAAGCGTAATAGAGATACATCTTCCCAACTTTTTTATTTTTTAACGTATAAAATAAATAAAAAACACTGTTTTGTAGGGTAGATTCTGTAGAATCCATATCTTTCATCAAAATGCTTTTATTTTTAAGAATATACAAAACATATTAAATTTTTAAATGGAAAACCTTGTAAATTATTTATTGTATCTGTCCTTACACTCAGAAGTAGCAAAAAGTAGGAAGGCAATTGGAAGTACAAAAACTGAAAAGGAAAAAGGTAAAAAATCTTTGACAAAAGTAGCGAGACTTCGCAAGACTGCATCGGAAACACAACAATAGCTCTTATTATTTAAACTCTTTTACTTTTTTAGTAAACAAGGCTAATAATAAACTAAGTAAATTAAATGTTGTATATTTATGTTTACTTAAAATACATTTTCAAGTTTCTTATTACCCTAATAAAAGTCGTCATATCCTTTATAATTTTGCGTACATGTAGTTTGGAGTATCTAGTTTGAAATACACAGCATGAGCCATTAAAATTTCAAAGTTGCTTTTTGGCCAAAATAATGGATTTCTATCCCATAGTGTATCGGCGCGTTGCTGTAAAGGATAGCTGCGCCTTTGTATAAAATAGTCCGATTGCAAGCGGCCTTTTTTATGTTTTTTGTATTATTTTCAAAGGGTACCGAATTTGCGCTTTTAAAATGTTGTTATATAGGTACTTAGAAACTCGTTTTTCGAATTTTTCCATAAAAATTAAATGCACCAGGGATATTACCCGCGAAAATATATGAAGTTAAGCATACGCCATATTATTTTTTGTTTGTATGTGTTAAAAGCTACAGATAATTAAATAGTTTAAACAACAATTAGGTCCAAAGGTAACAATTTTTCGTAATTTGACTTGACCTTTTGTATGGTCCACCTAAATTATATTTAACTTGGTCAACAAAACAAAGTGTTCTATTAAATAATACGATTAAAAACGTTAAAAAATATACACCTTGAAGTATCATTGAAATATATTATATAATTGAAACCTGAATAAGAATTACTACCAGACACATTCCAATGAAATAAGTATAATACTAAAATGACAGTGATTGATAGACTATTATATTTATTTTGAAAGAAGGTAATGTTGTTGGAATTAATTTAAAAGAAGCCCAGGTTTTGACAAAGAGTAAATTCTTTTTCCTTCGACCACTTCTGAAAATAGCAAATAGCATACTGATTTCATGCATAAATACGTTATATCACACTAGTGTGTTGCAAAGTACTTTACAACACTCGTGTGATATATATTATGATGTCATTCTAAAAACGGCTATTGGTTTTGCAAGTGACATATTTATTGTAGTGACAGTAAAAAAATCTTTTTACTTACCTTAAACAGTAGAACCCAAATTAGCGAAAATCATCTTATTAACGTTAAGTTACTACACAGTATAAGCTTTCTTCTAATATTAAAAAGAGTAATAATAAAATTTCCGAAAAAATAAAAACATAAATAAAAATAGACATAACCACAAAAAACAACTTTCACTGACTGCTCGCTCAGTGGCACAGTGTTGTCAGGTAAGTAGATCAAATTAAAAATCTCCCTCCTACCTTTGAGCATGCACTTTATAGAGGCAGCCTTGCCGCTTGACCGTTCGACCTAAAGCGCCAGAGAAAAAACTCCTATAGATCAAATTCCTTTCTCTCTGTCTTCGTTTACTCCAAACAACTAGTTAAATCTTTGTTTTTAATTCCTTAATTAAACCTGAGGCTAATACACACTTTATGAATCCTCTTTCTTTATATCCATTCATAAATAGAATCAGACCCTTCCGACGTTGCAAATGCTTTCCATTTTTCTTACTTTTAGGACTTTAGGTTATGCATTTACAATATTCATATTTTTTACATTTTTTCTCAAAAATATGAGAAAAAAAACGTAATTTTCAGTTAATTGTACATGTGATGTTCAGTTTCATTAACTCGTTTTACCAATTTTATCCCACTTAGCACCCTTTTTCACTCCCCGGTCCCGTAAGTTTGTTTACTGATATTTTTTAAAAAACGGAATATTATGGATATGCGCCACTTACGGTTTATTTAAAAGAGTGTCTAAAATATGTAAGTATCAATAATTTTGAAAAAACCCTTAAAATAGCAGAAAACCGTATTAAACTATTACCGTTATTACCTAAACAAACCATACAATTTTTATTAAGTGAGGGCCTTTTTAAATTCCGATGTGATTTTCGATGTAAAAATATTGTCAAAACAGTACAATATAGCAGTGAGGAAAAGTACATATCACACTAGTGTTACAAAGTAAAAATCACCCTAGTGTTGCAAAGTTCGTAATTGTTTTTTATTTTTTTCTGTAAAGACAAACTTTAATTGTTTTTTGGTGAATAACTTGTGGTCGTAGGAAAAATAGTGTACAGTACTCGTGTGAAAATGACTTTCTTACACTCGTGGGTCGAAAAATTAGTCATTTTCCACACTTGTAATGTAATATACTATTAAATTTTGCTAACAAACAAATACAGGGTGTTTTCTAACAACGGTACGAAACTTCAAGGTATGATTTCTTATGATATTTTATGAAGGAAAGTTTCTATAAACATATGCCCGGTGTTGCTTTTTTTCCAATTTGGATAAAATTTGATACATTTATTTAAAAGAATAAGGCGCTTATTTAGCCCTAACCAGATTATTATTATTGGGTCCAGTGGCGTCTCAGTGTGCACGACAACTTATATTATTAAGAAAAAGTTCGCCACTCACTTTTTTGGACGTTTTTATATATTTTTTTATAATTGGGCAATTATTAATGCAACTTTTTACTTTCTTGTATTTTTTTGTATGTAGCTTCGTTTTCGAGAAAAAAACATTCAAGCCACTTTAATTTCTTTTAAAAGGTATATAGACGATATGGTAAAAAATAAAAATAAAAAATAAACAATTATTTGCTTTAAAATAAATAAGCAGTCGTGTATTTTATCGGAAATCGTCATTTTCCTTATCTACTAAGCTCAGAATTGTTTATTTTATAATTTTGTATTTAATTTATGCTGTTTATGGATGCTTTTTAGTATTACTTAAAGTGGCTTCAATTTTTTTCTCAAAAACAAAGCGAGATACTTAGAAAATACAATAGACTAAAAAGTTGTACGGTTAATTGCGTAAAAAAATATAAAAACGTCAGTGGCGTACTTTTTTTCTCAATAATATAAGTTGCGGTGCCCACTGAGACGCCACTGGACCCAATAATAACAATCTGGTTTGGGCTAAATGAGGGCCGTATTACTTTAAATAAATGTACCAATTTTTATCAAAATCGGCCTAAGCATATTGTGACGTATACTTGTAGCTACGCTGCTACCTCCTTTCAGCTACGCTACCATATGTGACGTATACATTTTGAAATACTTAGGGCTACTTGACGTCACTGGGCAAATGTACCATATGGAACTATCTTCTTGGGACCATGAGACCGGTGGACCATAAAAACTAACTTAATTTGGTACGAGCATACCCCCCACTAGGGGTAGCCCATACAGGGGGCTTAACTACAACTTTAACTTTTTACTTGACTTCACTAACTACTTCTTATCTAATCTAATCTAATGTATTTCCTCTTTAAATATTAAATTTTGTTCTGCATTTCTACGCGACCCAGTTTGTTTAATGTTTTTATCTCTTTTACAGGCCAGTTTATGAGTGCCTTCAATCCACTTCAAGAAAACAACACACAAATCGCTAATCCATTTGGTAATAACGCTAACCTCAACCCGTGGGCCAACACTAACGGTTTCAACAACGGTACAAACGGCTTTAGTAACGGCACAAATGGCTTTTCCAATGGCACTAACGGTTTTTCCAATGGCACTAACGGCTTTGCGAATGGTGCACCCAATGGTTTTACCAGTGGTGTTACTAATGGTTTGAACAATATAAACGGAGTGCATGCGCAGTCTCAGCAAATGTTTGTCAATCCGTTCCGGGATCAAGGAAAGACGAATGGGTTCTCGAATGTTCTGCAACCTATTCATCCAAGTAATGGAATTAATGGAATGAGCAATGGCTGGGGTGGAAATCCTTTTAAGGTAAGTTAAAAATAGAATAATGAGTCGGAGGAAAAAATATAAAGGTCAAATTTTTGGCGAAAATAGAGTCATCAATGCAAAAAATACACCCCTAAATTATTATCTTATAGTTACACGAGCAAATGGTAAAAATTAGGTGGTACCTTGGCTTGAAAATAGGGAGCGTCAGGTGAAAAAAGCAACTACTTACCAAAAGGCGTTAGAGATGTTTGTGCAGGGTGTCCGCTAATTGGTGGTACACAGAAAAACCCCAGATTCTCTATGCCAAAACATTAGGATTTAACCAAACATACCTATATGGAAAATTTGATAATAAGGAAGATACAAGGTGTTAAAGTAAAAAGGAATATTCACTTATTTTGACTATTTTTGTTCCGTTTTAATTATCTTAATAGGTAGATTGATTGCGTGCTAAGGTATGTATATACACTAAAGTGCTTTACACTCTGCGCCCTCTATTATCGGATCCGTTGGTATGACAAAAAATGCTTGTAATCAAATTTGTAAAGAATTTTGTGTTCTACAACTTTTATAATAAATATAAATGGAATTACAAGTTAAGGAAACGAGATATTCGCAAAAAACTTATTTTTTAACATTTGACCTGTCATATTTCGAGTTACTTACACGATATCATAGGGGATTTTTAGGAGAGTATTTTTTATACGAAACTAAAGATATGTACAGATATTTAGCTTATTAGCTATATATAGCTATAGAGACATTTTTAAAATTGGTTTTGGCATTTCCAATTTGGTATGTTTTTTATTAACGAACTTAATAAGAAATAAAAAAATATATGCATATTGTGCTTGTAATAAATACAAACCACAACTATTGTTTAAATTTTTTAATGATATATGACCCCAAACAACACACAATAAACCGAAATATTCTAAAAAAAAAAAAAGAAAGCTCAAGGACTTAAGTCTGGTAATATAGCTGGCCAATTTATCCATTTAAAACTAAAATTTATCAGGCGAATATTAAATTTTAATACTAAAAGTGTTCTTTTTTGTTACAGGTTGGAACAGTAACTGCAGTGAACAGCAACAATCCGTTTTTATGAGTTTTACATTAGAAAATAGGTAAAGAAGTAACACGGGACTATTGGAGACCCGAAAACCTGTTGTGTTTGTAACAAAATGTATGATGGGGCATGGCTTTGTAAAAAGCTTAAGCACTAAGATAGATTATATTTAAATATGAATATTTAACTATATACATATATCGAATTGGTGTACCCAAACCATAAAAAAAGGTTGGTACCTTTAAAAACAGTTTGTGGTACGCTACTGCCTTTATAACATGCAAATATATCTGCCTCTCTTCTCTCTCTTATACATATAAGCTTTAATCATAGGAACAAAGATATAAATACTGTTTTTGCTGCACAGCAAATATTTTATATGACACTTTTACCAACAGGATTGTGATATCTGGTTAGTGGTTATACTTTGCTTTACAAATCCACTAATGTGATATATACTACAGATCTGATGTAATTTTGAGAAATTTTGTATGGTAAACCTACAAGATTGACGGGTTTTGATTTTGTAGAAACAAGGGGATCTATATTGGGGCTCGTGAAAAATTTGTGAAAGTTCAGCCGATAGAAAAATACCTTTCTAACGGCGCATGAATTTTGCAATTACTAAAGTATGTAATTGTAAAACATGCATGACCTAGAGGGGTAGAGCATTTGGTTTTTTGGCAACATTGTTCCCTTGGCAAGGAGCAAGTCTTAAATTGGACCAGTTTTATTTGGGAGTGACGTGCGCAAAAACAAACGAACAAAATTACGCTGCATGCGTATCTCCAAAAAGCAAAGAATTTAGATTTAGTGTTTATTTATTTATTTATTTAAGCAATATACGGGATACCCCATTATAACATTTCTTACAGATACATAAAATATTAAAAGATAAGTATTAAACATAAAATAAAATTACTTTATACATATATCAGAAAATCATAGTTATAGAATCTACAAATTAACACTTACATTAACCACTTAATAGTGATCTGAAGCATTGCTTTCGAAAGAGTTTAAGTGAGCTTCCAAAAGGATCTATATTAGATGAGCATTCAAGCATGCTAGGGAACGTGAGATTGGAGCATGAAAACCATAGTTAGTCCGATGAAATTGAACTGAAAATAGCTGATTATTTCTAAGCGATCGAGTAGGGATTTTTAAACAAATTTTCCCAAGAAGAAGCGGACAATCAATGTTTCCATTGATTAATTTGTGAATAAAACACAAATCACTAACCGCCCTTCTAACCTCCAGAGGTGGTAGGTTAAGATGAGAGGAGACTTCCTCGACCCTATCCCGCATGTTCAGTTTAAATGCACAATACTTCACAAATTTTTTTTGAACATTCTCTAACTGGGTTTTATAGATATTATAAAAAGGGGACCATATCATAGAAGCATATTCTAATGTGAGATCTCACAAGAGAACAGTATAGTACACGCAGTGAATTCACTGACAAATCTGCACCCACCCTCAAGATAAAACCCAACATTTGTAAAGCTTTCCCCGCATATGCTTGTAGTGTTCTCTAAATGTAATATGTGAGTCAAAAAATATTCCCAAGTCCTTAATGTTTTCTACCTCTTCCAATAGGTTATTTCCCCACTATATATCTCTGATCTACTTTCTTGTTTTTTTTATAAAAACTTATACAGCAACATTTTGCTACATTAAGTGATAAGTCATTTGTTACTGACCAAAGTTATAAAAGGATGTTAAATTTTGCTTGCAATATGTTGGAATCAGTCTCACTCTCAACCACACGAAACAGTTTCAAGTCATCAGCATAGAGCAGAAAATGGCAGTTGTTCAAATAGCTGTCCAAATCACTCAGAAACAAATTAAATAATATTGGAGCACAATGACCCCCTTGAGGAACACCTGACGTTACCTCAATCCACCCTGATTCAAAATTACCAATCTTTACTTTTTGTCTTCTACCTACAAGCATACTTTGGGAACCAGCGTACAGATCGATCACTAAAACCCAGCGCCCGCAACTTAGCTATAAGCAACCTATGATTCACTCTGTCAAATGCTTTGGAGAAGTCAGTGTAGATCGAACTCTACCTGAGAACCCTGCTCCAATGCATTCAACAGAATGGTTCTCATATGACACCAGATTTGTAATCGTTCCCCCTGCCATTCACAAAACCATGCTGGACTCCCCCAGTCATTCTCCCACACTTCCAACTAAGCTGATCGTAGACAATACTATCGAAAAGCTTTGGAATTGCGGACTGTCTAGATATACTTCTGTAATTTTAAGTTTTAACAGTTCATACCTTGGTTGTTTGGTTCATTGGTTTAGTGGAGTGGGGATGGTCACGCGACCATATTTGCACTGAAGTCTGTTGGCTCCTAATGCTCCCCTCTGTTGTTTATCAAAGTCCTCTTTCCTTTATCAGATCTAGCAGATTTCTGCCAATTATGTGAAAGAGGGTTTGTGCTATATATGAGTGCACTTTAGAAGAAGGCCTTCAGCTTCTCTTTCTAACAGGAGTTCTAAAGAACACTTTAAAACCTTTTTACCCAGCCTTTCAATGTTAAATGTTTCGGCTGTCAGACTGGACGAACGCGTCACTTTTTTGTCGGACAAGTTTACCACAAGACTCTTTGTTCGACCTCCGGACTGTGCGGACGTGCGTAGAGGACTACAAAGTTCTTCCCGGAGTGGCGGTTAGAGGTGCCGTACGGACGTTTTTACCTTCGGGGATCAAGGAAAGATTCACGCTAAATTGACGGCATCTTTCTTCTGGAGCTAAGCGCTGTGAGCGAAGATTCCTATAAGCTGATGGTATCCTGTTTGGTGATGAACACGAGGTATTTCTCAAATAGCGGGAAATAGATCGAGCGTGCCATGGAAACTGTCAGTAGTGAAAATGAAGGTTATATGTAACACCAGTAGCAGGTCTTGGTTTGACAGCCGACAATTTATGCATTGCATCGATTGTGGAATTGTTTAATTTTCTTTTGGAATTTTGGAGCTACGAGCTCGATTATCCAGATTTTCCGCCGACGAAGCCCTGGAAAGCATAGTCCGGAAGGGGAGAGCTGGTGGATTGGATCTGAAGGGACCAAAACCAAGAAAAAAAATAGAATAGAATAAGTTAACCACAATGTTTTATGTGTTATTTTTAAACATATGTGCCAACAATTGTAAGAGTTACAGTCATGAAACCATAAGGCTGAGACACATGTTTTGAGTATCTGACTAGGCGGGTTTCGTGACTGTAACCCTTATGCTTTTTGGCAAAATGTTTGAAAATTTCATGCAAAACATTGTGGTAAACTTGTCCGACAAAAAGTTACGCGTTCACCCAGTCCGTCAGCCGAAACATTTGACATTGATAGGCTGGGTTAAAGCAGCGCCGCTTCCATATATGGCGGTAATAAATATTCGTGGTAGACTTGTCAAAAGGAAACCCCTAAAAGGTTTCTAAAGTGTTCTTGTCATGAAGTCTAGTTCATTACTGGCTCAGGCACTATAATGTTCCTGGCAACAAGTTCTTTTATACAGGCTGATGCCGTCATTTTCAAATTTAATTGGTCAAGGTATAGATCTCTGCAACTTCAGGTAACAATGTAGCCAACAAATTAAAATAAATGTGCCGGTCATTGTACAATTTAATGTTTTATATAGTTAGTTAAAAATGGGTGGAAAAAACACTAAACTAAAGAATACCACTCTAACCAGATGTTAAAAGACTGTGTCACAGTTAGTCTGCTAAGATATAATTTATTTTTTGTTATGTTGGTGTATATTTATTATTGTAAAAGAATTTTGTATAAGTTTTAGTGGTGTAATATTATTATCTGTATTGTAATTATATTTTGTTAACAATTTCTAGAGAAATTAAAGTTCTTTTGATATGCCGCAAGTATGGACTTTTTTCCTCATTCTAATCTATATTTGTGTTCTGATTTGAATTTTGGTTGAAGCAGAACACTTTAATGGAAGAATTGGGAAAAGGTATTATTTGGTTAAAGGTTGGTAAATTTAGACTAACACGCTCTTTCTGGAATTTGCCTTATTTAAATATAAATAATAATAATAATATTTATGATGTTAACAATTGTAAATATTGTTTCTTTTGTATGCTATTTGTGTGTTGAGTTTTTGTGTTTATACACCTCCAGAAATAGGATAAAAAGTCGAACTTCAATAAGAAACCTATTTTTAAGGTATGGGGTGACAAGTTTAAAGTTGCCATATTAAAGCGGTTTATGTTATTACTAGGGCTGGCAACCGAAACCGGTGTTCGGTTAACCGCGGTTTTGACCAAAACCGAAAACCGGTATTCAAAAACCGGTTTCGAATACCGGTTAACCGGTATTTAAAAAACCGGTTTTCGAATACCGGTTAACCGGTTTTGAAAAACCGGTTTTCAAATATCGGTTAACCCGTTTTAAAAAAGCGGTTTTAAAATATCGCTTTTTCGGATAATCGGTTTTCGAATACCGGTCATCCAGAAATCCCATGTTGACAGATTTAATACAATTTTCCTTATAATATACGTCGTGCCAGCTCGCTTCTTGCAGTTTGTTGAATACTAGCAGGTCAAAATTAGACAAAAAAAAACATTCCGGATAGGATGACTAATCGAGCTTGCTTAGTGGCGTGACGTATATAACAAATATGTACTAAAAACTACAACTTACTATAATAATACACTAAATTAAAATTTAAAAATCACCACTTTTCCTTTTCTGCTTTTTTATTAACCAGTAAAGCAAGAAAAAACACCGAAAATAGAATACCAATTTTAAATAAAGAGGAAAAAATAAATTATGTATGTGAATATGGAATTTTTACATCACCTTTTAGAATCTTGCATTTTATTAACAGGGATGTTATATTTTTCTTCTTATTTATATTTAATCAATTTCTTTTGAAGAATATTCTAGGATGAATAATGATTATCACTTAACACCACAACTCATAGGCAAATCCGTAATCAACGCAAAAACGATTAATAGAGAATAATTACTTTCCGATTTTCTGTTAACTGTGGTTTAGAAAAGCCTTTTTCGGTTTTGAGAACTGTTTTCGGTTTTAAAGACCGTTTTCGGTTTTAAAAATCGGTTTCGGTTTTAAAAACCGGTTTTTAAATATTCGGTTAACCGGTTTTGTTTTTTCCCGGTTTTTGCTAGCCCTATTATTATTACCAAAGTTTTAAATAAGTTATTTTTAATATGTACCATCCTACATATATTTTCACCCTCTAACGATAAATTGAGGGTCCTACTTTTAAAGTGTACAATATCCATATAAATTTTTTGATACAGCAGTGAGATTAATGTCCCAAAACTTGGATTTTTCAGTGCCGTATATAAATAAATCACTCTTAAAGCCATCACTACATTTGAGGAGGTGATCTGCAAACCGCAGTTTTTACAAAGAGATTATTTTAAGAAAAACAGCTTTTTCTTGCACACTTTTTTTATCTTTATGACATCTCACGAAGGCTTATGCCTAAATACCAGTGTACCGTGAGTGCCGGGTTACTGGATGTTTAACCCATTATTGTTGTGTTCCGTCAACGTTATCCAAGCACTGTAACATGCAGTTGCATTTCACAGCACCTTTTAGATAACGCGGTAGTGCCACCACGGACGTTATTTTTAAAATAACTACTACCTAAAAAACTTGAATATAATGTCAATCATTTTTAGGAAGTTGGGATAGAATAAATACAGTTACTTAAGAAAATCTCTAATTTGGCCATGGAACACTTTTTAAAATATAATATTCCATACATAACTCGGTTTTGTTGGTTTTGTCAAAAACTTCTGCGTGCAGATCACCTCCTCATTTATAACAAAGTGTTTAAACTTAAGAAACAATGCATTACATTCAAGGTATAGGTTCCTTGTTTATTTTTTAATAAATATAACATAAAAATATAATTTTGGAGATTGTACCCTTTGAAACTAGCGCCCTTAATTGTTTATGACCACAGCTAAATAGAGTCAGGTTTTTGGCTGGAGCACGACCAAAAAACAAATTTTAGCCGACGTTTCTATCTTGATGATGCCATCCTCAGGAAATATCAGGTTTATAGTCTCAAGTAATACTGAATGTATCTTTATAAAGGTTAACGTCAGTCAATGTAAATTTTTCTGCATTATTTGTTTTTTTGCAGTTATTAGACCAATTACCTTACTCTCACCCTGTAGTGTCTGGTAAAGATTACCGATAAGGCCTAAGATTTTGGAATGGAATCTCAGAATGCTTATATTAGTTAAAACTAATTATTATATTAAAAATTATTGAAAGGTATGCCGGAACAACGTTCAAACCGCCAAAAGTTAAGTTGTGAGAAAGAGTTTAAAAACACTTCAACACTTAGGTTGCTTACTTGTGGGTATTTTAACGTATTTAGAATAAACAATATCTTATTATGAACCTTTATTAAGAAGTTCTAAAGGTAGGAAAAAAACCCTAAAAGAAAAGTCAATCGACCAATTTACGCACAGCGTATTATTTAGATCACAACTTACAATTTTTTTCCCAAATTTTATGTATACGGTATGATTTTACTTTACATTATGAATTACTCGCCCTATACCGGGTGTTGCTCCGTCGAGCGGGACATAGGGAATCCCATGTAAAAGTAGTCAAATATTGGCTCCCCTAATTATTTTAGAAAAAATGCTATTAGGATTTATTGAAGAGCACAGTAAGTTCCACCCAAAATGAAAATTTGAGCATTTTTCAACCAACCAGTAAAGAGTAAACTGCTTAATACTTCTGTAACGTAGTATCTCATTATGCACCCTGTACTCTAGAAATCAACAATAAAAACACCATATCGATTTATCAGTGACAATTCAGATCATTAATTTATAATGTCATTTCCAAAACTGAACAATTTTATACGGGAATTTCAAAAAGAATCCTCGCATTTCATTTTAGTTTACAGCTAATTCCAACACATGCACTCACAGTTACGCAAGACAATAAAACAAATTTTTCTACATATAGAAATTAATTTATGACGAAAATATCAAGATTTATTCAAATGCTCAAATATTCCTCCATTAACTGCCAGACAATAACCCAAACGATTATAAAACTCATTTCTTACGTTGGCTAGTTGGTACATCAATATTCTGGCACATTCAGCGGAAATAGCGTTCCTTAGCTGGACTAAATTTTCATATTTTTTATTGGTAGCTTAGTTTTTAAATGTCCCCATAGACAAAAATCGTTTGGCGAAAGATCACGTCGGTTTTCTTTACAATTGCAATTATTGATTACTGTGCCTGTAGTATCAAATTTTTTATCGTCCGTTCTATTGTCGATTTACTTGGTATTGGCTTATTGGGAAAATAGGTTGCAAACATGTCCGCTACTCTTTGATAACTATTTCCCTGGTAAAACCATTTTAAAATAGTGATTTTTTCTTGATTTAAGTAGTTCATTATTTAAGAATGATGTGACATTAATCTGACAACTTGAGAGTAAGAGGTTAAATAATTTTTCTAGTATTTTATTATAAACTTCTAATAATACAAGGCGGGTAAGAAGATAGGAGATTCGTAACTTATTTTAGCATTTATCTCTTAGCTGGCGGACTGAGAAGAGCTGAAATTTGTACACTGGGTACAACTTTTCGTGCTCTTTAAAAATCCTAATTATATTTTCTTCTAAAATAATTAGGGGAGCCAATATTGGACCACTTCAAAATTTACATGGGATTCCCTATGTCCCTCTCGACGGAGCAACACCCGGTATACTTTCTAATGTACGGTATAACCAAGGAATATAAACGGGAGCGCTTGATTTTCTATATTTGTCCGAAAATATAGGTTATGTTTGTGACGTCACCTTTTTGCCATAATATTTTTTATCTGACAAAATAAACCAAATCTTGCATAAAATAAAATAAAATCACTTTTAAAACATTTTAAAAAAATGGTATCTTACCCTTAATAACGATTTAAACATAAATTTCTTTTAAAAAATATCCAAAGTTCAGTGACCCCTGTTTACAGGTTTTCAAATTCTCTGTAACTTCAGTACAAATAACTACTCAATTTAACTATAAATAGTAAAAACTAAACATATATAAAAGTCCAATGACTAAAAAGCAAAAAAATATGCTTCCAGTACGATCGTAAACGAAGAATTACGGGAAAAGATTACGTCACAAAATTTCAGTGAATGCTTATATGGGATCGAGCGCTCCTTATTAAAAAGTGTTTTTTTCTTGGGGTATAACAACTTTTGTTTGCTTTTTGACTTTTTTATCAAATACTAAAAACTGAATAAATGACATAAAAAATTTAAACTGATGTGCCCTGTTTAAATAAATAAAAAATATATTTTTTTCTTCTTAATTGTATTTTAAACTTGTTTATGTTTATGATTCACACTGTATAATCATTGGTCTGTTCTAGAATATAGTCTTTGTAAATAGTGATAAATGATCAAAAATATGAAACATATTTTGTGTATCCATATATGTAAACTTATTTATTATTATAAGCTTTAATTTTTTTAAGGAAGTGGCCTTTTCGAGACTGTAGATTATAAATAATATAACTAACTTTTTCCGTAATGATCGTTTTTAAAACAGAATCTTTCTGGAATTCGTATTTTTACGTAAATTGATCACTGATGAGGTTTGTGCAAAATTTATTTAAACTGTTTAGTATAGTTAGATCCATATTTATTTAATTCTGAAAGCGATGCCGCCAAGTACACAAAAAATGATAAAGTAAACAAACCTTTTCGAAAGCACATAGCCTCTGACAGAGCCTGATTACATAATTTTTAGATAAATAAATACAAATATTGCGAAAACACGTATCACGTACTTAAAAAACATCCTCTTATTTCGTCTCTGACGTGCCATAAAACCTGTAACGCGTGGCGTAGTCGTGGGATTGAAAATTTTTTGCTGCAATAAAATATTGTTCTCAAAAGGGTTTATTTGCTTTATTTTTTGTGTACTTGGCGGCATCGCTTTCAGAATGAAATAAATATGGGTCTAACTATACCAGTGAATACATCTTGGACAATATACCTAATGGTGCATCGCCAGACCGCCCGTAGAAAATTCCATGTAAATTTTGAACCCCTTCAAATATTAGTTCCTTTATTGATTTTACAACAGAATTGTATTCGACTATTTTGAAAGCGTTGAAAAGTCTCACACACTTAATTTCATTATTTTTTTAATAAGCCAACTAAAAGGTATTTAAGAAAACTATTTGTAAAATTGCTGCATACCCTATACACACCTTAATGAATACACAACTTATTAATAAAAAAAATAATTAATTATTCTAGTAGATTGTATGCATCGGGTATATAATGATTTTACAAATAGTCTTTCTTAAATAAGTTTTATTTGGCCTATTAGAAAATAACGAAATTTAGTATTTGACCTTACCTTATCAATGTCTTCAAAATAGTCTAATACAATTTAGTTGTAAAATCAATAGGGGAATCAAAATGTATTTAAGAAATTTCCTATAGCCAGTCTGGCGATGCAAGTGATTTTTTGCACAAACCTTTACTACATTCAAGTTGCACTGTGATAAGGGAAAATAAAATGTGAATAGAATAAAATAACTATCAACATTTGGCACTATTTTTGAATCATACAAAATTAGGAACGGAGTACATATTCCGACAATAAGTAAAAAAAAATAGTGTAATTTGATAGAAAAATATTTTAGGTTTTTGCTATAAATCAAAAATTTGCTTGTGACCATAGAGAGCTTTAAGAATATGCACTACAAGCGTGTGTTTACATGCATATATCTAAAATATACACGTTCAGCCAAACAAAAACGTAAACAGACAATGCGTGGAAAGGAGACCGTCTAAAGCCTAGTTCATAAGCTTGCGATATGCGATTTGCGAATTCTGAATCATGTTCTGATTGGTCCATTTGTAACGAAACATTCGAAAGTCGTTAGAAATTGACCAATCAGAACAAGTTTCGCCATTCGCAAATCGCATTTCGCAAGCTTATGAACTAAGATTAACGCGAATGCCGGCATGTAAACATTTCGTATAGGATGACTAATCGTGCTTGCTTTGTTGTTGCTTTACTGGCTGATATACCTATTAATTTGGCTGAATGTGTTTATGCTACAATAATAAATACATCACGATACTATAACCAAACAGTGCATTGTGTCATCCTTATCTAAAATAATCTGGAAGTGGACATGGAACTTAACATATTGATTATTTGAATGTGTAATAGTACTAAGGTAATACATATATGCGATGCGATTTGCGAAACGTGTTTTGATTGGTGAATTTGTAACGACTTTCGAATATTTCGTTAGAAATTGACCAATCCGAACAGGATTCGCAATTCGCATTTCGCAAGCTTATGAACTAAGCTTTACTCGCAAACTACAGTTCCAGGTATGATCAAAGACCAGCAGCGGGACTCCGTGTACTGTAGCATTCTACAAATCGACTTCTTTCTACCTCACTCGCACTCTGTGTTCAAGAAAACACGCTTGAAGTCGTTCAAATTGGTCACCTATAAGCGAGGTCTCTGAACGTGTCAAATTCTACCAAAATTTTTAAAAAGTCGTACATATCCCTAAAATAAATTTTTCCTACGACCACATGTGAAAATAGTAAATAGCACACTGTTTTCATGCATAGAAAATGCCTTATATCACACTAGTGTTGCAAAGTATAATATAAAGCTGTCATCGCTGTCATTGTTATTTAAAATAAATTTGGAGCTATCAGGCTGTTAATGGGATTTACATTGAAAAAGCCATGCAATATTTTCTAAATGAGGACCTTTTTTAATTCTTAAATGATAAAAGCTACTAGGTAGGTGATTTTTGATATAAAAATATTGTTAAACAGTATAATATATCGCAGTAAGGAAAAGTATATATCACCCTAGTGATGCAAAGTTTTCAATTGTTTTCTTATTTTTTCCGTGAAGATAAACAACTTTTATTGTTTTTTTGGTGAATAACTTGTGGTCGTAGGAAAATAGTGTACATTACTTGTGTGAAAATCACTTTCTTACACGCGTGGGTTTGTCGCACTCGGCTGACGCCTCGTGCAACAATATTCCCACTCGTGTGAAATAAATCAGTTTCCACCCTTGTAATGTAATATACTATAGTGTTCGTTAGTTTGCTATCATTTATTTATTTATTTGGTTGTTTTTGTGATATTAGAATGCAAAATTTTATTTTATTGTTTTTTACAATGACAGAAAAATATAATTTTAGTTCTGGCTAGCCATGTGTTTACTGTCCAACCAATGTGACTTTGATTTTTGCAAAGATTCACTATTACAATTGAATAAAATAAATATAAAGTTTATTTGGTATTGAATTTTTAGTTTAGATAAATTGGTCATATATTTTTGCATTACTAATTTAAATTATTCACAGTAAGGAACATTGATAGCCATTTATTTAAAAAAAGGTTAAGTTATTCTTCAGAAAAAATATCTCATAAGGAGGGAGTATCCGTATCCGATAGACATAATTGCTAATGCCATAGGTCAAAATTGACTCCAAGGGTAAAAGAGAATAAAATTATAAGAATCGATTAAAAACATAAACCTTTTTTGTTCCTTGTTAAAAACAATAATTAAAAACTCAATGATATTACGTAAATCTTAATTTGCAATAGCTGTATGTGTGTCCTTTTTCATCTTGCACAGTTAAACAGAGAAATGTTGGTACACATATAGACATTTTACGAACATTGCCGATGTTTAGTCTATTGTGACAGAGTACCAAGAAGTGCAATTATTTACGATAGAAAGCAAGGTGTAGAATTCTATAGAGCACGGAGTCCCGCTGCTGCTGTATGTTTCTTAAGGGATGATAAAAATCTAATAACTGATTTGGAAACTACAGAATTAACCCAACAAACTGGGGTATAAACGTATAACTCGACACCCGGTTTGTATAAAATATTTTTTTACAAGTTTTGTTTTGTCATCTTTTATTTTATTTAATGGTAGAAAACTATTGGTTTTATTATGCATATTAACGCTTCCGTAGATATGAGCCTAAAATGAAAATATTTGCCGTCCTGGTTTTACATTGTAGAGTATATTGTAACAAAGTTAAAAATTTACATAAATCATACTTACACCAAAAATTTTAATAAATATGCAAAAATGCACAATGTCGTACAATGTGTTTGAAAAAAATGATGTACGTATTTGTAAATACGATATTATAATAATAAATTTAATAACACAAAATTGTTTGTTTTATTTTGTACTTTTTTTCATCCTTTCGGGGTCATCCCACCCAGGTCCGACTGTCACCCCCTAGGTGGTGCACTGCAGCCTTAAGGCTTATTGTACCTTGACCCCTACTCCTTCTCATTTACACACAATTTCATTCCATAACTTGGATGGTTGCCGCTCGGTCCGTTCGTTTACACCCCGAGCAAAACACCGCCTGCCCGTTACCTATCCAAATGGTCGCGCTCCTCACTGATTGACTCCGGTGATCGACAAGGCCGACCCCACCGGAGCAGCCACAAGCGCGGCTTTATTTTATACTTAGTGAGATTGTTATTATTTCTATAACTTCTGGAGTGACTCTTTGTTTGACCTCCGGACAGTGCGGACGTGCGTAGAGGACTACAAAGTTCTTCCCGGAGTGGCGGCTAGAGGTGTCGTACGAACGTTTTTTACCTTCGGGGATTAAGGAAAGATTCACGCTAAATTGACGGCTTTCTTCTGGATCTAAGCGCTGTGAGCGAAGATTCCTATAAGCTGATGGTATTCTGTTTGGTGGTGAACACGAGGTATTTCTCAAATGGCGGGAAATAGATGGGCGTGCCATGGGAACTGTCAGTAGTGAAAGTGAAGGTTATACGTCACAACCATGCAGTAGCAGGTCTTGGTTTGACAGTCGACAATTTCTGCATTGCATCGATAGTTGAATTATTTGTTTTCTTTTTGGAATTTCTGGGAGCTACGAGCTCGATTATCCAGATTTTCCGGCGACGAAGCCCTGGAAAGCATAGTCCGGAAGGGGGAGAGTGGTGGATTTGACCTGAAGGGACCACAACCAAGAAAAAAAAATAGAAATAGAATAGAACTTCTGGAGTGGCACTACAGTATTATCTACGTTGACGGAACTGGGGAATAAAATTGGCTAGTTCTGATTAGTTAGGCTTCTTATAAACCTTTGTGGAATGCCGAAAATATAAGAAAAACTTAACTGAGAAGCATTTTATTCTATCTACCTTTACCGATATACCACGTTTTGCATGATGGTACTTCAGTCTCTGGGAGATCATCTACATCCATTGAGTTTTTGATAAACCACACACTACACACATCCACATTTTATCGAATATAGTTATATATTAATATTATATCCCCAAGGTTAGTTTATATTAATAAGGTTGCGACATATCCTCAACTTTTAGGCGGTTCGAGGTCGGGGACGCAAGGAAGTGCACTTCTCGGAGAAAAGTTGGCAAGACTGGGTAAAAATCAAAACTGAATATCAATCCAGTGGCGTCTAGAATTTGCGCATTTCATTTTGCATTGTTTTGGAAGTGATATTTGTTGAAAGATGTAATTCCAAATGTTTTTTATTTAAAATAAAAGAATTTACAACTTAATAACAATTAAAAACTGTTGTGTAAACGGTTGTTCTACTAATACAATAAACTGTATATCTCCGGCACTGAACAACATGGCCGAAAAATGGGAGATGTGACGTCATAACACGTCAAAGCAATATGGCCGAATGTCGTGACCTTATATAGACCGACTTTGGTAGTCCCATTCTTTCCAGGTGTGTACCCGACAAAAAGACAATCCAATAAATGAATCCGCCTAACCAATATAGAGGGTTTTTGTTTTTTGTTTGACCTCCGAACAGTGCGGACGTGCGTAGAGGACTACAAAGTTCTTCCCGGAGTGGCGGCTAGAGGTGTCGTATAAACGTTTTTTACCTTCGGGGATCAAGGAAAGATTCACGCTAAATTGACGGCATCTTTCTTCTGGATCTAAGCGCTGTGAGCGAAGATTCCTATAAGCTGATGGTATCCTGTTTGGTGATGAACACGAGGTATTTCTCAAATGGCGGGAAATAGATGGGCGTGCCATGGGAACTGTCAGAAGTGAAAGTGAAGGTTATACGTAACACCAGTAGCAGATCTTGGTTTGACAGTCGACAATTTATGCATTGCATCGAACATTGAATTATTTGTTTTCTTTTGGAATTTCTGGGAGCTGCGAGCTCGATTATCCAGATTTTCCGCCGACGAAGCCCTGGAAAGCATTGACCGGAAGGGGAGAGTGGTGGATTGGACCTGAAGGGACCAAAACCAAGAAAAAAAAAATAGAATAGAATAGAATAATCAATATAGAGCATATCTTGAACCCTGGATTTTAGAAACAAAGCATTTCGAGATGTATGTTTGTATTAATTTTTATTTATAAAATTAGCTCAGGAATACCCTCTTAAATTTTCTTACCTCAATTAGAAACACACTGTATAAAATTTTTTGTACATCCTGTATAAAAAAATCAGTTTTCACTAAATATAATAGATATATAAGAAAAAAAACAATCTAATAATTAATAAATATAAGTTTATTGCTTAATATACATATTTTTCTTTTTAATAAAAGCTTTTCTACTAATGAAACTTACCAGAACTAACTATAAATATTGAATAATTTTTGTATCATTATTTTCTTCACCTTCTTGAGATATACAATTTTTTTCTTTGCTGTGTTTGTTCATGTGTATCGAAAAAGGTCCAGTTTGTGAAAAAGATTTATTGCATATGTTACATCTATATGGTTTCTCTCCTAAAAATAAAAATATATAAGATATAAATACTTAATATTTAGCAAAATATCTGGTATTTTTTTATTAAATTTTTAATAACCCGTAATGACTTTTTAACCTTGGTTCATTAGTACAAAAAATAAAAATAAAAGGCAATTTGACCTTGACTTTTGGGACAGTCTGTATATCAGCTGATACGAAAATCTGACTTAGTTAACTCCGAGCCAAGGTTAGTTTATATTTATAAGGTTGCGACATATCCTCAACTTTTAGGCGGTTCGAGGTCGGGGACGCAAGGAAGGGCACTTCTCGGAGAAAAGTTGGCAAGACTGGGTAAAAATCGAAGCTGAATATCAATCCAGTGGCGTCTAGAATTTGCGCATTTCATTTTGCATTGTTTTGGAAGTGATATTTGTTGAAAGATGTAATTCCAAATGATTTTTATTTAAAGTAAAAGAATTTACACCTTAATAACAATTAAAAACTGTTGTGTAAACGGTTGTTCTACTAATACAATAAACTGTATATCTCCGGCACTGAACAACATGGCCGAAAAATGGGAGATGTGACATCATACACGTCAAAGCAATATGGCCAAATGTCGTGACCTTATATAGACCGACTTTGCTCCGAGCTAACATTTTGACAATGTAAATATTTCTACTTTAGTAACGTTTTTCAGATTTAAGTTGGCTGCTGAAAAATTCATGACGGTACTGAAGGGGAATTTAAAAATTTGAATATCAAGTCAATATATCAATGAGTAAATTTATCAGTATTTTTTTAAATATTTTCTAAAAACTGTAAAAGTTTAGTGTCTGACCATACTATTTTATTAAAATATATCATTTCTTAGTTAGTTTGGATCAGACTCGGTCTATAAAGGGTCGCGATACATTCCGCCATATTCGCGCATTTAGTTCTGACGTCACGACGCAGGCAAGGCTCCAAACAATATATTTTTAACACGCTTTTATTAGCTTGGGTTGTATCTATCTATCTATCTATCTATCTATGTAACGGAATCTTTGAGCCTAATTTTTACCAACTCCCAGCGATTCAATTTCTTTGAAACTTTGCACACGTATCAAGGACCGATGACAATGCAATAATTTAAAAACAGTATCCCGTTATCCTGATTAGGACCGCCAGGATAAATAAATTCCTTTACAGATCCTCTGTGAAAGAGTAAGCGAGCTAGAGCTAGGCGAGTGATCTGCGCATGCGTGCAGTTTCAGTATTACATGCAATTTATATATCGAACTAAAAATGAAAAATAAATAATAGTATAAAAAAACTAAAAAACACGCTTTTATATGCAACCGAACTAAAAATTAGAAAATAATTTTTCATTACAAAAGAGTTTGTCACTTCAGAATAAAAACGTGGGGTGCTTAATATATTAAATGTTATAATTATTCTATTTGCAAATATCTATGAGGGAAAAGTTATGAAAAAATAACAAACTCTTTGTAATGAAAAATTATTTTCTAATTTTTAGTTCGGTTGCATATAAAAGCGTGTTTTTTAGTTTTTTAAAACTATTATTTATTATTATGGGCATTCGTGAGGAAAGTTAAAATAACGCGATTTATGTGAGTTTTTGTGTGTTTTAAAGTGTTTGTGACTAGTGTCGGCTATTTGTGACACTGTGACTCTAAATTTTCGCGATTATTTATGATATTCATTCACCTAACCTAACGTTGTGAACAAAAGTATAATTTTTACAAACTTCAATCGATGATATTAATGCTGAAAGGTTCCTCGTAATCCATTTTGATAAAACTAATATAAAATATCTTAAATAGTGCCACTAATGCAACAAATTTTAAAAATAAAGTATATTTTCCATAGAAACCTTTGTTTGTTTTATGGAGAGGTGTGGGGGTAGAGGGGTTTGTTTGGATTCCATTCAAAGCCTTAAAAATATATATACCTCCAGAGTCAGCCTTTATAGCAGTGTGAAAAACGCATGAGAACGAAATATGACAAGAGTATAATCTATCGCTTTTGGTCCTGCTGACCACTATAATTATGCAGAGCTAAAGTTTATTGCTTTTTTAGCATGCGACTGTTTGCACAATTAAGCGGCAAGACTGCCTCTAATAGGTATGTTCTTGAGGGTAAAAAACGTCAACGTCGTGTGGACGTCACACTAAATGCGCGTATTTGCTGTATTCCTTTTATGCTTTAGAACCGCCCAGAACGACACCATAAGTGTTCTTTTTACAATTTGTTGACATTTTTTCACGTTGTAGAACCGTTCTTGACACTATTGACAGTTCAGAAAACGGTTCAGAACGGTTCTACAAGGTAAAAGTAATACACTAATTGGTAATGGTTGTGTCTCAAATGTTCCACGTCACGTGGAACATTTGAGTTTGGATACACTATATAAACTTAATTTTTTAAATATACTAACCTGTATGAATCCTCATATGAACCTTTAAAGTGGTTGATTGGTAGAATCCTTTCCCGCAAACTGTACATACATGATTTCTTTCACCTAAATTATTAGAAAAACCCTTAACATAACTTTCTACACAAAAAAAATCAAAGTATTATACAGAGTGTACAGAAAACTCATGTCTATATTGGGCCGGCCGCACACATCCTACTATCGAACATGATTCTCCGATATAATTATCTGAAGGTCGACTGAATATAGGATTTTATGACCGCGATGCATACTCTGTCAACCTTCAATAATCCTGTCTGAGAGTAGAATTAGGCCTCGGCTACGATAACAAGAGAAAGCTTCGAGCGGAAAGTATTAAATCTCTGTACTGGTAGCCGGTACTGACTATAATATTTTGTGGTAAACAGCGTTTTGAAATCCCTTTATATACATAAGAAACGCTCTGGGAATATTTCTTCGTTTCGAGCGGCAGCTGCAGGGGTTTTTGCTCACGTATATTGCAGCCGCCTGATTTAAAAATGCAAATTCTTTTATATAAAGATCAAAGACAGCGCTCTCACACTCTCCGCTCGCTGTTGACGTTAGGTAGCGTGGTCGTAGCCATGGAAAGTAGGATGTGAGTAGTGTGTAGCCGGCTTTAAGGGGGTATTCTAGTCTAGAGGCAAGAATTTAGAGCATTTTTTGCCAATGAATAAAAAAACCAATTGATATTTTAACTTCCCATTTTATTATCATTTATGAAGGGTACAGAAATAAAATAGGGCTTAGGGCAAAAATTTCTTTTTGAGATATGACAATTTTAATATTTATTTTTCAATAGTAAGCAATGGAAGCTTCGAGTTTTCTTCGGGTCTCGCATCGACAATTGTAGTTTTATTTGGTTGATATTTTGGGCAATAAAAGTATAACAATGTACCATCAGGTTGCGCTAATAATTTTGATAAAATGGGCATTTCTTGTTTTATTTCATTACCCTTTATATAAGAATAGGTAGACAAAATTGATTAAAAAAAATAGTAAAGAAAAAAGAATAAATATTTATGAAGTTGCGTCCTTGAAGTGAAGGAAGAAAAAAGGTCATGTCCTTGTCGCCATGATTTCTTTCGCCCTTGTATTGATTTGAAAAATAAAAAATTGACAAATTCTTGATGATCCTGATGTTATCACGTGAGCCAGAAAAAAATTAAAAAAAACTCTTTTCCATAAAATTGCGGCTACTCAAAATTAGAGGTCGATTTTTTAACTAACTTTTAAGAGGATGCCGTAGCACGTTAAATTAGCTAAAACGCGATTCGAGAAGTATAAGCTTTGTTCGCGGGTTTGATTTTGAACCGGTTCTGGTACTACTTGCATGCGCAGTGAAAAAGCAGCGTTCGCGGTTAGTAAAATCCTGAATTTTTAGTAACAGTTCTGTGTTCGCGGGTTACAATGGAATCAGTTCGTTACCGGTTCGTAACCTGATTAGCAGTCCTGGGATTTTTGTTACAACTAAAAGTTCAGTTCGGAATTTCATGTGCATTGTCGACATGGTCAGCTGTTTTCTGTTTTTGTGGTACAGAAATAAACCGTTGTATTACAGTTTATTTGTTTCTGTCACTTTTTATGCAGGTTAATATGCCTGAAGAATATTTTTTTCATATTTTTGTGATTCTGAGCGTATATAAACAAAGGATTTTTAATTGTATTCCGTATGAATGTATGTATGCAATAAAATAAATAAAGATTTAACTAAAAAATATAGACAATATTACAAGATTTTACCATTACTTGTTGTTTGAATTTTATCTTTAGTTAAATACACATACTTATGTTAAAAACGAGAAGAGGCAGGGAATCCCTCGTCTTCCGCCGAGAGACCTCGAGTGGCTTTCGACAGTATAACAATTTACCTTTTTGTTTGTATTTATTTTTTTTTGTGTAGTATCCAATTTAACCCTGAAAAATCCTAACCAAAAGTCTAGGTTAGAATACATCCTCAGCTGTATAGAAAATCGTTCGCGGTAAATAAAAATTCCGAACTAATAAATAACTAGACATGCGCTTTTAAAACAATTCTAAACCAGTTCGGTTCTGGTTCAGAATCAGTTCATTACTAGACCCGCGAATAAAGCTATTATGAAGAGAGAGTTGTTTTTCATATGGGTAGCCCACCCTCCAATCCCCTATTGTTAGAGTCTAGAGTCGTCCGTTCAAACCGGTCTAGTTGCCACGTCACTAAAACAACTGTAACTTTGAAATAATTTGAATTAAAAAAAATCTTTTAGAAAGATATTTTTAAATACCTAAGCCATTGAATTATGAAAAAAATCGACTTTTTCATACTTCTAGGCTAGAATACCCCTTAAGTAGAGAGTGCACAAATCTTATATGCACACCTCAAACTGTAGAAATAAAAAAATTCGGGAAAGAGTAAATGGCCAAGTTCCAGAAGAAACTGCAAAAATTTCATTAGATACTTACTACTTATTTAGGTTTTAAAAAATACAGAATATAGGCGAATTGATAATAGAGATATTTTGCACCCCTTATCTTGCAATTCCGTTGTGGTTAACGTTATTTTGAGACTGCGCAGTAACGCAAACATGATACGTTATCGTTATTAACCATACCGGACTCCTTTAATTACGGATGAATACCGAAGAGCTTATCGTTATCGTTATTGTTAAACTGCGTGGTTGCCGGATTGTAGAAATTTTAATATCAATTATTTAAAAGGTTAAAATTTTATTGCCGTATTAATTAAAATATCATTTATCCAAAGGCTCTAATTAGCGAAAAATCTATAGCAGTAATAAAAATCAAATAGTGTTAAGAAATTCAAACGGACTTTTGCGGATATTCTAAATCAGTAATTAATTTAGATGTTACAATCTGGCACACTTGCTTTTATTCTACTACCAAACCTAACCTTACTTTTTGTGTTTTGCTTATACTGTATTGTTTGCATCTACTTAAAGAAACGAAATCAACGGAAGTTTTTGCATATATTTAAATATCAATTTATATCTTATGAAGAATAAAAGTAAATACTGATTTTTCGTTAACTTTAAAATCGGTAAACCACAGGCAAAAATAAGGTTATGTGTCGAAAGCGCAGACGCAAGATATATTTCTTAAAAGAGGCTGCAAAATCTCTGTCTTAAACTGCTGCCGTAATCGTTATGTTTAATAACGATAAACATAAGGAGGCCAAAAACGTCTGTTATTTTAAGAGGTGCAAAATGTCTCTAATATTGTTCTTTTCTGTAGTCGGTTAAAAAATTACCTTTATGTACTTTAATGTGCATTTTCAAATCTTCACTTCTATAAAAACTTTTATCACATAATACACATTCATAAGGCTTTTCTCCAGTATGAATCCTAACATGTTTCTTTAGTTGAGAAGAACTGACACAACCTCTATTGCAGTATGAGCACACATACGGTTTTTCACCACTAAAAAATTTAAAAATTGCGATCATTCTCATTAAAATGTAAATGCTAATCTGTTTTGTCGCTGTAGTCCGGGAGGTAGCAACGTCGAAAACAAAAATTTTAGGTTGGCTGATGTTTTGATGTTTTTTTTTCACCCTTTCGGGGTCATCCCACCCAGATCCGACGACCGCCCCCCTAGGTGGTGCACTGCAGCCTGAAGGCTTATTGTACCTTGACCCCTACTCCTTCTCATTCACACACCATTCATTCCATAACTTGGATGGTTGTTGTCCCCGAGCCAGAACACCGCGTGTTTTGATATGTTGTTCTCTCTCCTGGTTCAGGTAAATCATCGGCCGTCTGGCTGGATAGCGGTTGCGTTGGCGCCCAGCTGTGACCTTGACATTTAGAGCTGTAACCTTGACATTTAGAGCTGTCACTGATATGTTAAAAAATGCAGACCTTGGTCGTGAACTCTTTGTTTGACCTCCGGACAGTGCGGACGTGCTTAGACGACTACAAAGTTCTTCCCGGAGTGGCGGCTAGAGGTGTCGTACGAACGTTTTTTACCTTCGGGGATCAAGGAAAGATTCACGCTAAATTGACGGCATCTTTCTTCTGGATCTAAGCGCTGTGAGCGAAGATTCCTATAAGCTGATGGTATCCTGTTTGGTGGTGAACACGAGGTATTTCTCAAATGGCGGGAAATAGATGGGCGTGCCATGGGAACTGTCAGTAGTGAAAGTGAAGGTTATATGTAACACCAGTAGCAGATCTTGGTTTGACAGCCGACAATTTATGCATTGCATCGATTGTTGAATTATTTGTTTTCTTTTGGAATTTCTGGGAGCTATGAGCTCGATTATCCAGATTTTCCGCCGACGAAGCCCTGGAAAGCATAGTCAGGAAGGGGGAGAGTGGTGGATTGGACCTGAAGGGACCAAAACTAAGAAAAAAAATAGAAATAGAAATAGACCTTGGTCATATTATATTATTGTTCCAAGTTTCATCAAAATATACCGAACGGTTCAGAAGTTAGAAGGAGGACGACTGTATAATTAGCAATGATAAAAGTGCCTGGCAATAAAAAAAATATGTTTGTTAAAGCTATCTAAGGACAAGAAATTGAAAATTAGGATCTTAAAATCTTTTAAAAACCTTGGATTATCACCTGTACAAGTAGGATGCGCAGTAATAAATGCTACCGTCAGCCAGACCTCCCAGCGTCTACCCGGAAGAGCAAGAAGAACAATATATCAAAAAATCAGCTGACCTAAAATTCTTTCCCGAAAACGTTGCTACCTTCTATACTACTGGGTAAAGTGTCAAAATTGGCAAACTAAAGTCTGCTAAATAAATTTTAATTAAAACAACGGTAATAGTTCGATATAGCGGTTTTCGCTATTATATGAGATTTTTGAAAAAATCTTTTTCAGGGCGTTTCTATAGGTCGATTAAGACACAAATCTGTGTGCGCGTTTTCCAAAATCCATTTTTATAATTTATTATTAATAAAAACATATGGGGTGGGACGGTGGAGTGAACAGGGGTGCTGGGTGGGGACGAAACAGTAGAAATCCTACATTAAACGCCCAAAAACAGTATTTCACAGTACACACCGCACTTTCTGTTTACAAAAATGTCCAAAAAATTGTTAAAAAAAATAAAAATAAATAATAGTACAACAATTCCGCCATGGCTGTCATTGCACAAAAAAGAAGAGTTTGCAATAGAACTGTAAATGTCTTGCGATGTTGCGCCAAATAAAGTGAGAAAGTGTCAATAGCTTAAAAAAATAGGAAGATACAGGACAAAATTCATATGAAAAATTAAGTAATTCCTTCTTCCTATTATAATTTGTAGAGAAAAAAGGAAAATACCTAAACATAAAGAGGCATTTCTACAAAAAATACCATTGTTTCTCATGGAAATGGTGGATAATCCCCGAAATAGGCTTGGTGTTAATTCTTCATAAGAAGTTTGGCAACGCTGCTTCTATCAGGACCGTCATTTTCATAATGACGAACTTCATGTTATCAGCTGACCAAAATAAATTTTCCTTCTTTAATTAATGGCGGACGAGATATCTCATATGTGTAGGATAGTTTTTCGAAAAATTTAATACTTTTCAAAATTAATTTACATTTTTCATGTGCCCCGAGTGCAGTATATTAATGTTTTCTTGTGTTTGACGTTGGATTTATACTGTTTTGTCCCCACCCGGCACCCCTGTTCACTCCACCATCTCGTAAATATGTTTTTATTAATAATACATTATATATATGGATTTTGGAAAACGCACACACAGATTTGTGTCATAATCGACCTATAGAAACGCCCTGAAAAAGAATTTTTCGAAAATCGCTTATAATAGCGAAAACCACTATATCGAACTATTACCAAAACAACTATAACAAAAATAAATTGTTAATTACCAATACAAAAATGAGGGTTTAATATATGATTTTTTTATTAAAGTGATTACCAAGTCCTGTCATCTAAAACTATCTAGACCGAACGAGTCGAATTTTGACAAGTCTTGTGGCAATTGAATATTAGCGCTTTCATCATCACCTACAGAAAATTGTACTGACGAAAAAATATTTTGTTTTTATATAAAAAATAGGCAACAATAAATAAATAGAGTTGCGAAGTCTCACTAAGCAGAGAATTATTAAAAAAGCATGACTAAGTAAACTGGCGCAGTACAACTCTCGCACCAAGGTTTATACTGTAACAATTTCGTAATTGTGCATAAATTCATGCTTATGGCTTTAATTTGATAGTTTTTGACACTTTCCATACACACCTGTAAACTAATATACAAACCTATGAATCCTACTGTGGACAAGTAATCTAGATTGATCTGCAAATCCTTTACCACAGGTCTTGCAAACATAGGGTTTTTCACCTAAAGCAATTTAAAAAACATATAATTATAACAACACCACATTTTTATCAAAATGTGACAATAGTGCTTGAAAACACAGCTTTAGAGGTTTAAAATATATTTGGGCGCTAACGTCCAGTTTTAAAGATATTTAAGAGATTTTTTTTACCTGTATGTATTCTTCTGTGTGTTGTTAAATTACTGGGGCAAGTAAAACCCTTTCCACAATAATTGCAAACATAATTTCTTTCTCCAGTATGAGTTTTCATATGCATAGCCAATGAAGCTGATCCACATAATCTAAAATATTTTTAATAAGGAATTTAAGTTTTATTTTACATGGAGCAAAAGCCCTAGAACTAAAACTTACTTTTGCCACACTCCTTACACTCATGAGACTTAATACCACTGTGGGTTTTATTGTGCGCCAACAAACTCGTATATCTTGAAAATGCCTTGCCACACACCGCACATACAAAATTTTTTTCATTGGCATGAGCTCGCATATGTTCTAATAACCTAAAAACAGCCAATGATAACTTTGTCTTTATACCTATTTAATTGATTTTTACTAACCTAAATGATTGTGCAAATGCTTTTCCACAAATTTTACAACTAAACGGCCTTTCTCCAGTGTGTACCCTTAGATGTCGTTTTAAATCATCTGATCTATAAAGAACAAAATATAAAATGTATCTTTTATATAAATGATCTTGTATATTAGGAATATATATATGTAACTGTAAATTAGTTAGTAATTTTTTAAATAAGCCTTAACACATTTACCTTCCAAATCCTTTGCCACACTCATTACACAAATGTGTCTTTTTACCCTCTTGATGTTTGCTAGACACATGTCTAGATAAGGTACTAGCACTAGAAAACATCCTATTGCACGGTTTACAAAAGTGGACACCTCGATGGGATCTAGTATGTTTCTGTAACATAATTAATACATAATACAATTGAGGTTTCAAAGTGTACAAGCTCTATTTATAATTTTTAATACAAAAATTGGTATAAATCTTCCAATGTTTGTATTTTTCAGTGCTGAATTTAAATGAATTACTTTTTAGACCATCACTACATCCATAACAGAGTGTTCGAACTTAGGAAAGAATGCACAGAATTCAATGTATAGCTTTGTTGCTTATTTTACATTAGATATAACATGAAAATTGACGATAATTTTGGAGTTTGGACACTTTGAAACTAGCCCCTCAATTGAGATACATATGTTATGTTGAAAATTACACTCACCCATTTGTCTACTCGCTATCGCTTGATGAGCGATAATTGCATAGTAGAAATTGAAAATACTCAATACTCAATAATTTATTCATGTTAATACAAGTGTGTTTACATACGTCAAAATAAGTCAATCAATATACATCCTGCAAGCTCTACTCGCCACATCAGCAACATGAAAATTAAAGGTTAATTTCTGAATCAAAAATTTGTTTATTTAAAAAAAAATTGTTTATTTAATATGTCTGTTAAAAAATTATTATTCCTTCATTTGGTAGGTTCACTTTCTTCAAGTAATTTTCTCCTTAAATTACACTTGTGCATAAAAATAATCAGATAATCGAGCTTTCAAGTGTATTGCCTTTTAAAACTACCTTCGGAGTCAAGCTCTTTTGATAAAATATGAAAATGAACTCTAGTTGTTTTTAGGCAATATGCTTACATGGAAAATTATCGATAACTTTGATGCACTTGTGTAATTACACCCAAAAAAAGAAAGATATGAAGGATTTTCATTTAAAAATCTTACGGTAATAGTTCGATACAGCGGTTTTCACTATTATAAGAGATTTTCGAAAATTCTTTTCAGGGCGTTTCTATAGGTCGATTATGACACAAATCTGTGTGCGCGTTTTCCAAAATCCATTTCTATAATTTATTATTAATAAAAACATATTTACGGGACGGTGGAGTGAACAGGGGTGCTGGGTGGGGACAAAACATTATAAATCCAACGTCAAACACAAGAAAACATTAATACACTGTACTCGGGGCACATGAAAAATGTAAATTAATTTTAAAAAGTATTAAATTTTTCGAAAACTATCCCACACATGAGATATCTCGTCCGCCATTAATTAAAGAAGGAAAATTTATTTTGGTCAGCTGATAACATGAAGTTTGTCATTATGAAAATGACGGTCTTGATAGAAGCAGCGTTGCCAAACTTCTTATGAAGAATTAACACCAAGCCTATTTCGGGGATTATCCACCATTTCCATGAGAAACAATGGTATTTTTGTAGAAATGCCTCTTTCTTTATGTTTAGGTATTTTTCTTTTTCTCTACAAATTATAATATGAGAAGAAGGAATAACTTAATCTTTTCATATGAATTTTGTCCTGTATCTTCCTTTTCTTAAGCTATTGACACTTTCTCACTTTATTTGTGCAACATCGCAAGAGATTTAAGTTCTATTGCAAACTCTTCTGTTTTATGCAGTGACAGCCATGGCGGGATTGTTGTACTATTATTTATTTTTATTTTTTTAAACAATTTTTTGGACATTTTTGTAAACAGAAAGTGCGGTGTGTACTGTGAAATACTGTTTTTGGGCGTTTAATGTAGGATTTCTACTGTTTCGTCCCCACCCAGCACCCCTGTTCACTCCACCGTCCCGTAATATGTTTTTATTAATAATAAATTATAGAAATGGATATTGGAAAACGCGCACACAGATTTGTGTCATAATCGACCTCATAGAAACGCCCTGAAAAATATTTTTCAAAAATCTCTTATAATAGAGAAAACCGCTATATCGAACTATTACCAATCTTACTTTTAGATCATTTTCGGTTGTAAAACAAGCCACACAGTCTTTTTTCTTCACAAGGAAATAAAGGCTGTTTAGTTTCATCATCTTGTTGACCCTGTGCTTCAATTTCTTTATTTGTACTAATTCCCTTTTACCTATCTGATAATTAGTTTCCAATGCCTGTTCTTGAATTTCTATATTAAAGAGATCAGTTTCTTTGTTTGGTTGACATATGCTATTAGACTTATTAAAAGTATTATTTATTTGATCATCAGAAACTAAAAATATACTTATTACTTTAATAATATTTTTTTAAATTTCAATTTATATGACACAACTGTAATTTGATAATAATTTTACCTAATTTAATCCCAAAATCTGTGCATGTTGCATTATTTTGGTTAACTATAGAATTATCTACTCTAGTATCAATATTTTCATCTTCGTTAAGGGCTTCGTCTTCCACATTATCAAGTTCATTAGTAAGATTGTCTACAGTATCTACCTGTTCATTTAGGTACTTTCTAGAGCTTCATTTTGTAAGGAATTATTGCCTAAAATCTCATTAATTCCTACAGAAGCATTTATAGAGTTTTCTATAGAAGTATTTAAAGATTTCACTTGTAGAAACTGGGCTTGTAAAGCCCCAGATAAGAAGGCTTTTAATGTAGAGTCTGATTTGTGACACTGTTGTTGAAAAGAAAATGAACTGAGCATATAATGTACACACTGGAGGCAAATTTGCTTTGGTAAACCATCATTTCCCTCAACCTAAAATAACACAATTTTTATACCTTTTTAAGTTGATATACACAATTAATCTTATTAGAAGTTATATCCCATATTAAATGAAAATCTAAAAATAGGTTTTTTTAAGACACTCCTACCTCCAAGGAAGTGCAAGCTTTAAGTAATTCAGAAAGTTTTAAATTTTCTTCATTTATATATTGCACACCGAATAACTCTTTAGAATCAGTGGTTTCAATTAAACAAGTCCTACACCTATCTTATTAAAATCTATGGAATCATAGGCCATTTTTATGTTATTTTAAAATCATATTATAAATTATTAAATAAAATTCTGTGAATATTTTACAAATTGTTTGTTTACATGTGTCTAAACACAAATGTCAGATATCATATGATTTTGGTTGGAAAATGTTATCCCATTTTTTGATGCCAAGCCACAATGCCAACGAAACAAATTGAAGATATTTTTAAAAGTACAAAGCCCAAAGCTTTTCTATAAATAAAATAATGTATTTTTAGCATCCAGAAAATAAATGGGAGTCTTAACCTTAGACTATTCTACAAAAGAAGAAAATGTAAAGGATAAAAGGTCATTGGTCTTAACCTACCCTTCCATTAGTTTTATAAAAGTATTAATGATGTTTTAATCAAAGTGACTTCTAACGCAAAGGTCGAGCGGCAAGATTGCCTCTAGGTAAGTATGTGCTCGTAAAATCGCTGCTTCCCAACGATATGCTGGCAAAGTGCCTTGTAACAGAGCCAAATAAGAAAAAGAAGTAAAGAATTTTATAGGGCATGGAGGGAAATGCAACAAGTTGTTTATTTTTTTATGAAATTTTATTTATATAAACAAGATTTTATGTTTATGTTCGTTATTCTCGGATTCTAACTGTATTAATAATTTGCATTTTATAAACTGTTTTCAATCTAAAATGGCCATAGATGGCATAGATTTTAATAAAATATGTAGGACTTGTTTAATTGAAACCACAATTTCTAAAGATCTATTTGATGTGCAATATGTAAACGAAGAAAATTTAATACTTTCAGAAATACTTAGAGCTTGTACTTCGTTGGAGGTAAGATAGACTTTAATCTTATGGAATCCTATGTAATATATTTTATAAATAAATGATCTACTTTTAAACATTTATTTAATATTGAATTAAAGTATAGGTCTACATTACCTTGAAAAACATACTTTTGTAATTTTCTAGAAAATGGGAGCAACTCGATTTTGACGAAATTTGGTATACGGGGGTTTTTGGGGCGTTGATCACGAATCTGAAAGAATTATTTGGCGGAAACGTTTCGTTCTCGAGATATCCATCATCAAAGTTCAAATTTGAACTAAGCTTATTTTCACTATATTCCCCCTTCTTTTTGCACACAATTCTTAACTTAAAGCTAAAGTGTCACACAATATTTGATTTTCACCTTTTAAAACCCCGTTTTTCTACGTTTTTACATTATTTTTGCATTAAACTGCATAGCTATACTTTGAATCATTTTAATCCCAGTTTGCCCATGAAGCCCTATGTGTATGTATGGTTGCCGGATTATCAAAGAAAAGCCACGCAATTTAATTCAAAAATAATGTAAACGTGTAAACTGAGGTTTTAAAGAGTGAAATCAAATATTGTGTACACTGTTTAAATCAAGAATTGTGTGCAAAGAGAATATAGTGAAAATGAGGTTGGATTCAAATATCAACTTTGATGATGGATATCTGAGAACAAACGTTTCGCCAATAATCTTTCAGATCGTGATCAGCCCTAAACCCCGTATACTCAAATTTCGTCAAAATCGGAGTTGCTCCCATTTTCTAGAAATTACCAAACATATTATGTTTTCTTTATTTAAGGTTGAGAAAAATGATGGTTTACCAAACCAAGTTTGCTTTGAGTGTGTTCATTATATGCTTAGTTCATTCTCTTTCCTACAAAGGTGCCATAAGTCAGACTCTACATTAAAAGCCTTTTTATCTGAGGCTTCACAAAGTCGGATTTTACAAGCAAAATCTTTAAATCCCTTTATTGAAAACATAAAGAAATTGTCTTTAGGAAAACATGAAAAGTTGGGTAATAATTTCTTACAAAATAAAGCTCCTGAAAATACTCCAAATGAAGAAGTAAACACTGTGATTGATCTTACTAATGATGAAGTTTGTCATATGGACAATGAAGCAAAAAATATTGATAATAGAGCGAATCATTTCATAGTCAATCAGAATAATGGTAATAACTCTGTGGATAATGCAAAATTCACTGATTTGGAAATTAAATTAGGTAAAGTTTTAAATTTCATTGTTAACAGTAAAGTTTAAAAAAATATTGGGTAATTGTCTAGAAAGTGGAAGCAACTGATCATGTATCTGAAAGATTTTTTTTCGGAAATGTCTCATTTCCACGATATCCATCATCAAAGTTGAAAATGAAACTAACTTCATTTTCACTTTAATTTCTCTTCTTTTTGCATACAATTCTTAATTTTAAGCTAAAGAGGCACACAATATTTGATTTTTACTTTTTAAAACCCCCTTTTTCCACATACCTATTTTTATACTTTTTCTGCATTAAATTGCATAGCTTCACTTTTAATCCTTTTAAAATATGGTGGATGCGCTAGAGAAGTATATGCAAAAATACTTTCAGATTCATGATCAGCGCCTCAAAAAACCCCAGTATTCCGAAATTGAACAACATCACAGTTGCCAGAACTTTCTAGATAATTACCAAATACCTACTCTTTTTAAAAAGAGGTCGTCCATTAAGCCGGCTGTCCATGAGAGTGGTTTTCCGCTCGCGGATGATAATTCAGTGTTGTGATTGGCGGGAAAAGCATTTTAAATTTGAACTAACCAATCACAATGCAGAAATAAAAATACGCGAGCGGAAAACCACTCTCATCGACAGCCGGCTTTAATCAGGTAATGTTACTTGGTGAGGTTTTAAACTAACCCCCCACCCGATTCCTTATCACATGTATTTTTATGGTACAAAATATATTTATTTTTTTACAATATTATCTTTACATAAAAGCAAAGTTGGTCTATATAAGGTCACGACATTCGGCCATATTGCTTTGACGTGTTATGACGTCACATCTCCCATTTTTCGGCCATGTTGTTCAGTGCCGGAGATATGCAGTTTATTGTATTAGTAGAACAACCGTTTACACAACAGTTTTTATTATTAATAAGTTTTAAATTCTTTTACTTTAAATAAAAAACATTTGGAATTACATCTTTCAACAAGTATCACTTCCAAAACAATGCAAAATGAAATGCGCAAATTCTAGACGCCACTGGATCATCAGCTTTGATTTTACCCAGTCTTGCCAACTTTTCTCCGGGAAGTGCCCTTCTTTGCTTCCCCGACCTCGAACCGCCTAAAAGTTGAGGATATGTCGCAACCTTATAAATATAAACTAACCTTGACATAAAAGTAAGTTAAATCTACTTTTATTTTAGAAAATAATGAGCCGTTATAAAAATATTCAGATAGATATTGAAATTGGAAGCTTTTCAACAAAAAATAAATACACATATCTTCTCTACACCTCGCTCCCCCTCCATCTAGTGATGATTAGTGATTTTCCAAACCCCTCCCCCTGTTTAATCCTCACGTGATTAATGGACGACCCCTAAGTCGAATAGTAAGATATGTCAATTAAAAGAAGAAACTTATTTTTTTTATTTAGAAATTCAAGAACATTTACTGGAAACTAATTATCAAATAGATAGAGATGTTCATGATGATGAAACTAGACATCCTTTAGTTTCTTGTGAAGAAACAGAGCATGTGGATTATTTCACAACTAAGAACAATTTAAACGTAAGATTTTTTCTATTTAAATGATTAAATCCCATATTCAAATTAAAATTTTAAAATGCTACCCAGGTGAAATCATTATACATATGTATTAATTGTTTACAGCAAGCTACTACAACTCATTCAGATTTTTATTCGGATATATATCCCCTTATTGAAGATGTTTCTTCTAAAAAGACACAACAAGGAAAAAGACTAACTCACAAGGAAGATAACCACCTTAAAAAGGCAAAAAAATACTTAAGATCAGTAAGGTCAGAAAACATTTTAAGATCCATTGTAAATAACATAAAACTTTGTATACAGGGTGATCATTTTTAAGTCGGCACTATTGCTAACTTCTTTATTATTGATGATACAAAGTCGGTTAAATTAGCAAAGTAGTAGCATTTATTCCGCTGATTAACGTGCTGCCAACAAAAAAACAATTGAACATCGCAGTTTTCGATTTATTGCAAAAAATATACTTTTTTAAATGGAACACCCTGTATATTATATCACTATTCGAAAGATCTATCAAAGACCATTAAAAAGTCCTCATGTGTTATTTCAAATTTTTAATAATTTCGGAAATATGGCCATCCTCAGGAATTTGATAGTAAACTGGCATTTTCTAAATAGAACACCCTATATATTGCATCACATTTAAATAGATATTTTAATAACCTTTAAGTATACCACATTTAATTTGTCTATCTCTTATAGTTTTGGAAATATGGCCATTTAAATCTAAAAAATAGAAGGTATATTGTCTCTTTTATATTCGACACTAAACTTATACTCTGTTCAGAGACAACAATGAGACGAGTAACTGATCCTAACAATTTGTCCATTGTATTTATCTCTTTCTGGTTTAACGCAAGTTCCGATAAATATGTCTTTGTCTCTCATCATGGCAGGCTATCGTAGATGGAGCAATCATCGCTTTGTCCTGGTTGCCAAGTTGTTTACAATTTCTGCATGTAAACTTTAATGTCCTTTTTTGGCTCACATCTAATTAAGAGAAAGAAAATATACCATAATATTTTTAACTTGACAACGTTGCCGCAGGCTGTCACGCCGAAATGTTATTCGATATTTGTGTTTGATATTTTTCAATGGCCGATTTGTTTGTTTACATTTTCTGTGATTTATTGTGTGTTTCGTGGTTTTTTACCTTTAATTGGACTTTGAATATTGACTTTTATTAGTGATCACAGTGTATATATTAAATTTGTGCTTTTCAACAGATAATTTAAGGTAATATTGTCATGGTTATCTGTAAGAAAAAATCTTTATAAAAACCAAATAAATGACATTTTTAATTAGGTGTGTGTAATTATTGAACTAAACCCCAATATTTTATATTAATAGGAAACAAAAACAAGTACCTAACATTAAGGGCAAAAATAGCACAGCTATATAATTTGAATTTGGCGGGCAAACGATAAAGTCGACTCACGCGCCATCTGCGTTTACCTTCCTTGAAGACAGACAAGGAAGGTCCAGCAGCTATCTCTCTCTTGGATAATTTATTTACATTTAGTTGCTCGTCTCATTGTTGTCTCTGCTCTGTTTGCTATAAATTGAGAAAAATACCTAAACAAAAAATGTATTTTATTGGTTTAAAAAGTCAGTAACCCCAGTTACCACAATAAAAATCAATTGGTCATCAATGTGGACGCTTGGCTGAATTTTTGAAGCGGCAAATTATACGTACTGTTTATGTGTGTACTCGATGGATACCCGCTTCATAAATTCCACGAAGCGAGCGTCCAAGCTGATGACCAAAAATTTAGCATTGTTCTGGGTGTCCAAGTGAAACTACAATTGTCTTTGTTACCAGGTATTCATTATCAATTTATAGTGGCCAAAGTATAGTGCTTATAGCTTGGAGCTGTTGAGAAAATGAAAATTATGATAATTTTCAGATTTGGATGGTCATATTTCCAAAACTATAAGAGATTGATATATTTAATGTGGTATTTTCTTGAAGCTCCCTAAAATATCTATTTAATGGTGATGCAATATACAGGGTGTTTTGTTTAAAAAATGCCAGTTTACTGTCAAATTCTCGAGGATGGCCATATTTCCGAAACTATTAAAAATTGGATATAACACATGAGGACTTTTTGAATGGTCTTTGATAAATAATATGATAATGAAATAATATACAGGGTGTTCCATTTAAAAACAGTATATTTTTTTAACAAATCGAAAATGCGATGCGCAAATATTTTTTTGTTGGCAGCACGTTAATGACCGGAAAAAATGCTACTACTTTGCTAATTTAACCGACTTTGTATCTCCAATAATAAAGAAGTTAGCAATAGTGCCGACTTAAAAATTATCACCCTGTATAAACATATTAATTATCCAAGAATCATAACAAATTTTTTTAGATCAGATACTTCGACATCCAATAGTAATAAAAAACCAACAAAAAGAAAGAAAAGACGAAGTAAGCTACACATAAAAGTAAAATCTAATCAATTCATCTGCAAACTCTGCAACAAAACATGTTCTCAAAAGATTCATTTAGATGGACATCTTCTTAGTAAACATAGAGACATACCTGATGTAGAGAAGCATGTGGAGAGTAAGGTTCACAACTGTAAATACTGTTCGTACCTTACTGTTAATAAATTTGCCTTAGCTCTACATTTGTTTAAGAAACATAAAGAGAAAAATAGTGTATACAAATCGCAAGTTAAAATTTTCCGCTGTTATCACTGTAAATACTCTACAGTAGTCAAAGGCAATCTCATTTTACATTTACGAAGACACACCTTGGTACGGCTCTTTCCTTGTATGTATTGTAGTCATTCTTTTAATCAGAAAAAGCAGCTAGATAAACATATACAGAGTCATTTAAAAAATGGCTCTGTAATTCCATTAAAAGATATTATCAATTATATGTAATGAGAACATGTTTCTGAAGATTCAAATTTGTCATTTTGACACTGATTATGTTGTGGCTGTTTGGCTGCAACTTTGAAAAGTTTTATATTAAATGTACAGTGACGGAAATAAAATTTCATACACTTAGATTAACATTTCATGTCTAATTTTCAATATTTTGGTAAACTTGGCTTTTTACCTTTTTCTCACCTTAATTAATATTCAATAAAATACATGACTCCAAAATAAATATATAGTTTATTTTATTCAAATATTAAAGAAAAAACACTGGCTTAATATTTCAAAGCGGCACAAAGCGGAAATGGATTGTTTCGCAAAAAATCTATCAGATCATTATCTTGATTTTCGTTTGAAATTTTTCTTCTACCACTTCGAGCCCTTCTTTCCATGTATTTTCCCATTTAGTTCTGTGGCTTTGAATAGTGCTTCTTGGTTTCCTCACTTGCTGAGCTATTCTTTCCAGAGAAACATCTTCTTCGAATAGAGTAATTACCCTCGCCTTCTCTACTTCATTCATTTTCCAAAATAAAAAAAAGTAAAATAATATAATTTTGAAATGTGTGACAGATAACAATTTATCAAGTAAGGTATATTTCCAGGTGATCCAGGATAGCTTATGGGGACCTAGGGATAGCTTTCCAATGACGAAAATTTTTGAGCGTCACGCTCCAGGGCTTGAAGCTGCTGGGTAGCATTCCAGTGCGGAAAATGTTTGTGCGTCATGCTCCAGGGCTTGAAGCTCTTGAACTGCTCTAAAAACTTAGTCACTGGAACGCATCCTTAGACAAGGAAAGAGAAATACTTTAAGAAATTTTAAAATTTTGTTGTTTTTAACCTTTCTTGGCTTAATAATAATAATATCTTTTTAATATCTAATTCCATTTTAAATAAATAGTTTTAAAAAATCCATCCTTAACCATAATAAAACACGTTTGAAGCACAAAAACCAAAAGAGGGGTTGGTGCATGAGGGGCAAGGGGAAAGAAAAAGGAGTAGCTCAGGTGCATAACACTTTCCGTCACTGGAACGCCATAAAGTAGAACGAAATGCTCCTGAGCTACTCGGGAGCGCTTTATTTGCGTCACTGGAAAGCCACTCAGGTACGCAAAAGCCAACATCACACTGGGAAAAATTAAATGTACGAGATTTTAATTCCGTCACTGTACAAAAGTAGAGTTAAGTATTTTATAACAATCTTGATCGACTTGTTTAACTCTTGTGTACTTCTCTATAATTTGTATATGTATAATACTACTAAATTTATTAATTCATGTGGTGAGTAGTGCTCGTAGGTTTAAGATAGATTAGATAAATATTGTACAACATTTTTGTGTTTTTCAATAAAATGATTTTGATTTGATTTGACCATGATTGACCATTCGCATTTTTCACGATCGCTTGCATCCTATGATAAATCTCCATAAGATAGATGCAATTACGTGAAAGATGCGAATGGTCAAGAATAGTTGGTAGTTTTTTTTTTTTCACCCTTACGGGGTCATCCCACCCAGGTCCGATGACCGCCCCCTAGATGGTGCACTGCAGCCTGAAGGCTTATTGTACCTTGACCCCTACTCCTTCTCATTCACACACCATTCATTCCATAACTTGGATGGTTGTTGCTCAGTCCGCATCCCCGAGCAGAACACCGTGTGCCGTTGCCGGACACCCATCCAAATTATGGGCGCGCATTTCACTGCTTAACTCCGGAAATCGACGCTAGCCGATACAACCGAAGCAGCCACAAGCGCGCCTATAGTTGGTAGTTAAAATATAAGTCAAAAATTGGGTCTGGTAAAGAATAAGTATTCACGAATTTCGCGTTTTTAAAATTTGTGAGTATTGGTTCATAAAACAGTTTTAAATAAAAAAATCGTTGGATAAAACACTGTGTGTTAAAAATTAATTTAACACACCGTAGTTCAAAAACTAAGATGTTTAGGACATATGTTTATATGAAGTTTTTTCTTATTTTTTTTTTTTTTTTTTTTGTAAAATCGTTTGGTTAAGTTTGTCGGTTGAGTTACTGGATACCCTGTATTTATGTAGGTGATTTGATTGAAATTAATGAAAACTTTGATGTCTATTGGTGCCTAAACAGTGAGGTTTATCGACTTTAATAAAGAGTACCTTATTTTTTAAGTTTTTGGTTGTCTATAAAATGGCGCCCCCAGCTTTGCGATATCTGTCAAAATAAAAAAATTATGATGTAAATAAATTTTAAGTTTTAGGTAAAGTGCCCTCTGGCGGTATTTAAAAAAGTACTTTTGTATTAAAATTTTAGAATCTTCAAGGCTCGATTTGTGTGCCAAATATTAACTGGATTGGTTAAAAAATAAATACAATATAGCGAAAAAACAAAAATAAAAATTGAACTTTGACGGCTTGTATATAACTCGAAAACGAATGACATTTTGAAAAAAAATATATGAAGCTCTACCCTTATTTTGTCAAGTAGAATCACACCCTTAAGTTTCGTGATTGATTTTTAAAAAAGAACTAACCAGAACTAACCTTTTGTATTTTGTGTTTTTAAATCACCATCGTGCCGATGAAGACCCGACTCATCGGATATGTAAATGTTCCGTGCAGTTATGCCGATGAAAATTGCATCCGCCCGGGAGGATATTTACGGCTTTACCACTGGTTATCAGGAGTGTCAAAATTGAAACAGGATGTAAAAAATTTCTCTAAGCCCCACTGATCTCGATGGATTGCCAATGTTATTACCTGCGTGAAACAAAAGTTACATTTCATGGACGGAAAAACGGGTTTGTGCGCAAGCAAATCGAGCGCCAAACAGACTATCCGCATTATTCAAAAGAATTTGTCGACGCCGTCCTGGTTTTCCATTCGGAGTATGGTAGCTAATGAGAGTCACGGTCAAAACCGAGGGCACGAGGTGCCGGGGTTTGTATTTTGCCACGGCTTTTACGTGCGCAGGTTCGTCAACCCTCAATTTGTTTACTGCGCGAGGCCGTAAAAATTCGAAAAATGCTTCTTGACACTGCGGATCTAAATGTAGGTTATTTATGCTAAACCCTCGTTAAAATCGCATTTCTCGCGTAGTCTGATCTTTTACATCTTCGAGACTTTCGCTCGTGAGCTACAATAGCGGCACAACCACACCCCTCATAAAAGAATTGTTTTGTGAGATTTGTGCGCACAACTTAAGAAACATGTTTTTAAAATAAGTGGGTTTAAAGTTTTTGTTGCTACAACTGCATAAGTAATGTTTTAGTTTTCCTACAAAAGAATTACCTTAAGCCGGCTGTCCATGAGAGCGGTTTACCGCTCGCGGATGATAATTCAGCATTGTGATTGGCGGGAAAAGTATTTTAAATTTGTACTAACCAATCACAACGCTAAATTTATCATCCGCGAGCGGAAAACCGCTCTCATGGACAGCCGGCGTTAAAGTTGATATTTTCTCTGCCAGTTTAGTTGCTGAAAAGAATATGTATTTTCATATTTACACCAGAGAAATGGAGAGAGATACCATTTCTCTGATTTACACCTGGGCCCGGATTCTTAACTTCTCGATAGGTGACGACTCGGTCGGTATCGAGTTCTCGATATTCCTTTCGAAACCTATCGGCCCTATTTTCTCATCTGTTTTCACGTAAATAATCATTAGGATAAAGACTTATTTAAAAGGATAGGGCCTAGTTGTGAAACTCGGGAGATATCGAGTCAAAATCGAGTTTCAAAAAACATAAGAATCACCATTCGGTAGCGACTCGATACGTTACGTCTCGAGACAGCGGTTAAGCATGGCACAATGGCGGTTAAGAATCCGCCTGCTGTTCTTAGTTCAAAACGCGTGTTTTTTGAGTTGTGTCACTGCAGCTCATAAGCGATATTCCCACATGTCCCGACAAAAGCTGGCAAAATCCTCTGTAGCAGGGCCAATGAGAAACTAGGCATCAGTTGGCGACACTGTGTTGACATTGACATATCCGCCATACCTTCGTCGCCATATTTGTTTGGGTTCTTGTTTTTCTAACCCGGTTTTGATATGATTCTTTAAAAATATTCACAGTTTAAAGAAAAAGCCTTTTTAACGTACCAAAATTTAAAGACAGTTTTATAAATGAAGATGAAATTAATAGATCAAGTCGTACGTAGCTTTCGGGTAGCGAAGGTCTTTCGTGAAAACACCGACAAAATAAACAGCATAGATTTTTCCTCAAACGGAGAAACTTTAATTTCTTGCAGTGAAGACGATCAAATAGTGATTTACGACTGTGAAAAAGGAACTCAAATCAGAACAGTCAACAGCAAGAAATATGGGGTTGATCTGATTCATTTTACCCATGCTAAAAACACAGCAATTCACAGCTCCACAAAAGTCGATGATACTATTCGATATCTCTCTCTGCATGATAACAAATATATTAGGTAAATATTATTATGACATCCTGTATCATATTACCAATTTAATTTTTAAAGAAACCATTATATTAGTTCTAATAATAAAAAAATTATAGGTTAGGGGGCTTCCATAAATTAGGTGAGGCGTTTTTTCAAAATTTGTAATCATTTTTCCCCCTGGTGATTTTTGGTGGAATTTCCTTTTAAACCCCCCTCCTCCTGTTTGCAAAAAAAAGGAACAAATTGTGAATTTAAATTACTTAGTTTCCTTTTCAAGCCTGAAGATGAATATCCCGAGAACAAAACAAGTCCGACTAAAAATTCTTTCAGATTCGTAATCAGTGCCACAAAAACCCCCATATACCAAATTTCTTTAAAAGTGGCGATGTATCCGGTTTGTAAACAATTACCAAAAAATTAAATTAAAAAAAAAGCCCCACCCAAAAAGTAACACTGCTTAACATTTTCCTGGGGTAACCCTGCCCCAAAATTCGTTTTTTCGTGTGTTTCCTCCCTCCCTTCATGGTGAGATTCACCTGGCCCCCTACCACCCTAAATTTTTCGAGTAATTTATGGACGCCCCATTACATTACTCATATAAAGTTTTTTTTAGGTATTTTCCTGGTCACACAAAGAAGGTGGTATCCCTATGTCTATCTCCAGTCGAAGATACTTTTCTCTCTGGATCAATGGATAAAACTCTGCGCTTGTGGGATCTAAGATCTCCAAATTGCCAGGGTCTTATGCATTTATCTGGAAGACCTGTAGCTGCTTATGATCCGGAAGGGTTAATTTTTGCTGCAGGGGTTAATTCTGAGTGTATCAAACTATATGATTTAAGATCTTTTGATAAGGTAAGCTATTTAGCATAATATTCTGCATAAGTTTTTTTTAACTGTTTAATTTTTAGGGACCTTTTGTTACTTTTAAATTAACTCAAGAGAAGGAATGTGATTGGACGGGTTTAAAGTTTTCTCGAGATGGCAAAACAATCTTAATAAGTACAAATGGGTCTATTATAAGGCTAATAGATGCTTTCCATGGGACACCTTTACAGACCTTTACCGGACATCTTAATAATAAAGGTAAGCGCCAGTAAGTAATTAGTAGTGTTTCTGGTAATATAAATGGCTCTGCCACTGTCTTCGGTGATTTGCAGTTTGCCGCCGTGTCCGGAATGGTGGCTTAAAGGTACCAGTTCGAGCACCGCGGCAGACTGCAAACCGCCGACACAAATGCCAGAGCCATTTACATTATTAGCAACTCGGTACTCTAGAAGGCTAATACGAAATGAAAGTATAATGTTCTGGCGCTTGCGTCGGCGGTTTGCAGTCTGCCGCGGTGCTCAGAATGATACTTTTAAGCTACCATACGCGCATTTAGTTCTGACGTCACGACGCAGGCAAGGAATCCAAACAATAGATTTTTGAATTTTGAATTCATGATGAAAGTTAATATAACGCGATTTATGTGTGTTTTAAAGTGTTTGTGACTAGTGTGGGCTATTTGTGACACTGTGACTCTAAATTTTCGTGATTATTTGTTATATTCATTCACCTAACCTAACTATGTGAACAAAAGTATAATTTTTACAAACTTCAATCCATGATATTAATGCTGAAGGGTTCCTCGTAATCAATTTTAATAAAACTAATATAAAATATCTTAAATAGTGCCACTAATGTAACAAAATAGAAAAATAAAGTATATTTTCCATAAAAACCTTTATGTGTTTTATGGAGAGGCGAGGGGGTAGAGGGGTTTGTTTGGATTTCAGTCAAGGCCTTAAAAATATACCTCTAGAGTCAGCCTTTATGGCAGTGTGAAAAACGCATGAGAAAGAAATATGACAAGAGTATAATCTATTGTTTTTGGTCCTGCTGACCACTATGATTATGCAGAGCTAAAGTTTATTGCTTTTTAGCGTGGGATTGTTTGCACAGCAAAGCGGCAAGACTGCCTCTAAAAGGTATGTTCTTGAGGGTAAAAATACGTCAACGTCGTGTGACGTCACGCGCGAATTCCGAACACGGTCATCAATTTTAGGCGAAGAACCAATTCTAAAACGGTATTTACCAATCGGTTATGTTGACGTTGACGTCAAAGTTGTCACAAATTATTACAGCGGTTATAATTGGTTGAACGCCTAAATTGATGGGTGTGTTTGTTTAGTGTCATGCGCAATACGCGCATTTAGTGTGACGTCAGACGACGTTGCCGTGTTTCTGACCTTTAAGAACATACCTATTAGAGGCAGTCTTGCCACTAAGCTGTGCAAACAATTGCATCCACGTTTGGTTTGGATGACAATGCATGAATAGCTGTGTGACATTATTCCAAATCCAACAAGGCGGAACCCCAAAGATGGGGTCCTAGTTACTTTTAATGCACTCCTACAATATGGGTATCAAATAAAAGAGCTTGCTGAGAGTAACTAAGAATATAAAAAATTACATCTTTCTAAATTCAACATGGCCAATACCCAAGATGGCGGACCTTTTAAATGCACTTCTGCAATATGGGTATCAAATAAGAGGGATTGTTAAGAAAAACTTGAAAACTAAAGTTACGTCTTTCTAAATCTAACATGGCGGAACACCTAAAATGGCGAACTAGTTATTTTTAATGCATTCCTACAATATGGGTAGTAAATAAAAGAGCTTGCTGAGACTACCTCAAAAATAAAGTGACATCAATCCATTATCGCGGACCAATTTTTTATTCTTTTCTACCATATAAGTATCAAGTAAAAGGAGTCTTCCATGCAAATGCCTGATTCTATTGCATCTAGAGTATTTAAAATAAACAGCAAAGACCTTGCAACAATGATTCATTGAATAAGATAAACAGACCAAGAAACCTGTTTAGCGATAGCTAAAAAGTAAAAAATAAATTAAAAGTAAAAACTATTTTTTAAACAAGGTATTATTTAAATGCACTAAAAAGAATAAAATAAACTTTTTCTTTAAAACTTTTACTATAAAAATAGTCATTACACAATTTATATGATATAAAAGCTTGTCGCAAGATTTACCTGAGTAGATAAAAAAATAAATTAAATAACTTGATCTAATAAATAAATAAATAGATCTTTATTCAAAAGTTTAAAAATTACACCCTTGAAAAGGCAAAGTTTATCTCATACTTTCGTATGAGTTGATCTACCACTTAACCTGATAACCTAATTGCTTTTAACTTTTATAATTTTTAAACCTAGTAAATAGGAGTACTTATATCTTGCGACAAGCTTTAATATCATATTATAAATTGTGCAATGACGCTATATATTTGTAGTAAAAGTTTTAAAGAAAAAGTTTATTTTATCTTTTTAGTGATTTAAATAAAAGTTTGTTTTAAAAATAGTTTTCTACTTTTAATTTATAAAAAAATTACATTGTGCTTACGTTATTTTGTCATGCGCAAATAGTAAACTCTGTATAACTAGGTTAATAATAGAACAGAGTATTAAAATAGTAGGTTTGGTGATGGTAGCTTAGCTATTAGATAAACTATGTTTTTTTCAACCTCTTCGTTTTTCTTCTCAGGTATCCCTATTGAGGCATCTTTCAGCCCAGATTCACAGTTCATCTTTAGCGGTTCTACCGATGGGAGAGTTCACGTGTGGAACGCCGATACAGGCTACAAAGTATGCGTTTTAAATGCTGATCATCCGGGACCGGTACAGTGCGTCCAGTTTAATCCAAAATACATGATGTTGGCTTCCGCGTGTACGAACATGGCGTTTTGGTTACCTGCTATCGAGGATACTTAGACGTTAGATTTGGTTCTGGTGTTGTAAATGGTTTAGGTTAGGTGTTTATTTGTTTAAAGGAGTTTCATATAGACTTTTGTTTTTGGATAATCGTAGGAAATGCGAAATTGGGTCTATGTCCTCATAAGTATAGGGTTTTCATTTATATTTTTCCACCTACTTTTACTATAAGCAAGACGGAGAGAAAGAAACGTCCTGTATAAAAGTTTCATACTTTTGATGTATTAATCTTTAGAGCATAAAAAAGAAACAAAGGAACATTAAAATTCAAGAAAAATGAATGAAGTTTATTCTTTTCAAATGGAACAGCTCTGTATATTATGTCACCATTTAAAAGGTCTTTTAAAAGCTTTACAAAAATACCACATATAATATATATCTATCTTTAATAGTTTCGGAAATATGGCCATTTAAATTTGGGTATAATATCCATTACATCTACAGTCTCACCTTAGCGCCGTAGGTAAATATCAGAGCTGGGCAGAATACTGAAAATCGGTAATCGAATACGAATACGAATAACGGAAGAAGAAAGTATTCGAATACCGAATATTTGAATACTTGGAAGAAAAAAGTATTCGAATACATGAATACCCGGAATCGGTATTCGAATACTGGAAACGAGAAGATTCAAATACTACAACAAAACCTATGACTAGATGATATGAATACCAAAGTCCCTATTTTGCTTCAATTGTAGTATTCGGATACTGCTCTTACACTTTTCGAATACGGAATATCGAATACTGAGCAAAATAGTATTCTGCCAAATACCAACCACACAATTGTATTTGAATACTAGTTGAATATCGGCAAGATGTATTCTGAATACTATTCAGAATACTTAGTATTCGAATATGACCCAACTCTGGTGAATATAATGGACTAGACATTATATTATCTACTATTTTTCAGATATAGGAGGTCATATTTTAAAAACTTTTAAAGAGAGTTATATCAAATGTGTGGTATTTTTGTAAAGCTTTTTAAAAGATCGTTTTAGTAGGTTTGTTCCAGCAGGCTGTCAGAAATGTTTGCAACCGTTCTCGGATCTGTCGTTTCAGCAGTGCCATGTTTGTAACATTATACAATTGTTTGTTGTTCCAGCAGTGGTTTTAAGATGTTTGAAACATGTTGGAAACTGTTTGAAATGTTTGCAAAGTTTCTGACAAATTTTTAACATATCCTTTCTTTCTTGTATTGACGTCAGTGTCGGACGAAGCCTTTTTAAACTGAAGCGAACTATAAATTTTGCGCCCCCCTCTTAAATGGAAAAAATTTGAACATCACAATAATTTTTTAATTCCCTTAGCCAGAAAAATTTTATTGAGCCATACAAACGGGTCCTCATATTTAAAAAGGCTCTATTTTCTAGTGACTTTACTTTATTCTGCTGATTTTACGCCTTTCCATCCACAAAAAATGGAAAAAGGACCTCGTATTTTTAAGTTGCGCGCTTCCATACCAAAGCCAACCCAGTGCTTCTATTTTCTCCCACCCTATTTTTGCGCCCCCTTTTCCGAGCGCTGAAGCGGTCGCTTCACGACTTCAGGCTTAATCCGGCACTGATTGACGTATAAGCAGTATGTACGCCTTGTTTATTTTTCGTTCCAGCAGAAAACTGTTGCTAACATTCCTGACTAATGTTTATAACAATTTCTGCGCTTTACGATTGTTGCTAACATGTTTCCAACATTCTGCTGAAACAAAACTATTGGTGACAAAATATATAGGGTGTCCCATTTAAAAAAAGTTTACCCCTTGGTTTTGCCCGAGTTTTTGATGTTCATTTGTTATTTTTTTTTAAGCTCAAAGGTTATAGATCAAAAAGTATTAAACTTTTATACATGACTTTTTTTCTATCCTTCTTGCTTATAGTTAAAAGTGGGTGGTAACATATAAATGAAGACTCTGTACATTTTTAAGCAAAAAAGAAAAAGAATGTCAAAATACTTATTAGGATTATCCAAGACCGTTTATTAGATTTATTATTCCTTTCATAAAAAAAACTGATGGATTTTTAAATTATATGTAAAGGGTGTTATGGTATAAGTTTACACCCTCTCTAAATTTTTAGTTGGACAAAAAAAATTTAAATACCGAATTATTTGGTAAATTCTATAGTTTTTAAATCAGTAATCAGATTTAAAAAAAAATGTGTTAAATCCACTATTTTCAAAAATAACCTTGAATAACTTTTTATGAATTATTAAGTTCAAGGAAAATACATAAAACTTTTTATTGTCGCTTATCATATTTATAATTAAATAAATTAGAGAAGAAAACAGATTTCTCTGGCTTATCGTGTTTTTACAATAAGCCCTTTATACATGTTTCTACTTTTCCAAGAACTCATAAAAAAAAATATTGTTCCTAACACTTACGCAAAGTGTCTTTCCCGCACTTAAAGCTTATCTGAACCCAAGAATACCAATCCATAGAACCCCACAAGTAAGATTTCAGCGTACCCTAAAAAATTTTAGTACCTACCCTGACCAACAGATGGCGAAAGTAGTGCGACGTCGCTTTGCTAATACGATTACCATCAGAAATTGATAGAAGTCGCTGACGAGCAGTCGGCCCGATCAGTTAGAGTGAGGATATACACAAAATTTAATAAAAATAAAATCCCCGATAAATGGACTCAGTATCCATAAGATTATTAAATTTGTGATTTCAGAATAGGATATATCGATGGGTTTTTGACAAAACATCGTAAGTTACATTCGTCAGTTTTACGGAAAACGTTTTTTTTTTTATTGAGTTATTTTGAAAACAAAGTTGGTAATTTTTTGTACATTTATTAGTGCACGGCTTTATTTCAGATGAAGATATGTTCTATATTGGTTCGGCGGTTCATTTAATTAATGGTAGTTATTTGGGTACACGCCAAAAAATAAATTAAAACTACCAAAACCAAAAAATAAAGCAAGTAAATAGAGAACTAAAAATCGACGTTTTGGTGACAAGTCTGCCACCATTGTCAAGATAAATTGAATAAAAATAAAAAAATTAAAAATTAACTATTATTTCGGTTTAGAATTTTAAAATTCTTAGTTTTTTAGGAGATTCTGAAAATTTTGACATTAATTGTTAAATATGTTTGTTTTGTAATTTAGATTAAGAAGAAATCCAAAATAAAAACATTCAAATTTCGGTTTTTCTTTAAAAATAACGCGATGGGAAGAAAATTCGTTTTCCTTAAAATTGGCGAATGTCGCTTACGATGTTTTGTAAAAACGCTTGGATATATTCTATTCTGAAATCATAAATTTAAGAATCTTATGGATACTGGGTAACCATTTATCGGGGATTTTATTTTTATTAAATTTTGCGTATATCCTCACCCTAACTGGTCGGGCCGACTGCTATCAATTGCGACATCGTACTATTTTCGCCATCTGTTGGTCAGGGTAGGTACTAAAATTTTTAGGGTACGCTGAAATCTCACTTGTGGGGTTCTATGAATTGGTATTCTTTGTCTGAACTCCGCTTTGCGTCGTTTGTCTTAACTGCTTTTGCGTGCTTTTGGATGGACGTATTTCCAAAACTATTAAAGCTAGATATATAAAATGAATTATTTCTTTAAGCTCTTTAAAAGATATTTTTATTGGTGATACAATATGCAGAGTATTTCTTTAAAAAATCCGATTACTGATTCGACAGAAAACACCTTACAAAATACAGAATTAACCATTCAAAATGAGATATTTATTAATTTTGTATAATAATATATACTTTATCTAAAACTAAATCCGTTGCACGTCACTAACCTGCATATTTGCCCTGTTGCCAAGTTGTCATGAGGAATCTGAGTTTTGTTAAAAATAACAAAGCATTTTTTGGTTAAAAAATTTGTTGATTTTAGTTAATGTCATAATTTTCATTACAAAAATGAAGTAACACCTCAAAAAAAAGAAAGAATTTTATTTAAAAAAATCCAGGTATTACAAATTCAATATAGAAACATAACTAAATGTACTAAAACACTGAATACCTATTAACTGAAATTCATTTAAACTAACTTCTCTTACTGCAGCTTCAGGCAACAAAGGTCCATTATTTTCGCGTTCTTGCTGAAAATAGCCTATTAAA